>JAGDQP010013469.1:0-15561 GCA_022664845.1 Lepisma saccharinum
CCATTTTTTGGATGAACGTTGTGTCTCCTATTTTTACAGTGTAGTTAATTTGTTAAACTTTTATCAATAACTAATTTCATTTCTATTGATCATTTAAACTATATGTGTTATCCCATTTGTCCTGTACAGTAACTTATATTTCTTTTTTCTAATTCTTTTTAGTACTGAATTGCACCTAAAATGAAGCGAAATTTCCTAAAATGAAAGCTAGTAAGTAGACAGAACGGGTGCTGGCAAGCAACATGATGAAAACACAAACTAGAACCTTTGTTTATTTTGTCAGGGAGTGACAAAGGAAAAGTTGACCTGCCCCAGTGATTTTCCTTGTAAATCTCCTTCTGAAGCTGTCGGATATTCATATTCGACAATAGCCGAAAATTTATAAACATTTGAAGAATTAGAGAAAAAAAACTTATGAAGCTTCCAGATTATTACACTTTCATCAAGCCTGTATTTTCACCAACTTTCTCCTCCTCCTATAGAGATGACAGCAACAATGCAGACTGAAAATGCTGAAAGTAGTAAAGTATTTGAATGGTGTGAACATGTTTACGACATTTCTGAAAAGAAAGTTTCTCAGCTGGCATTACATCGCACGTGGGCATCATACCATGCTTCTGAGAAAACTGATGAAAGTAAGTTAACTCCAGCGTTAAGCGCTCTTTTCCCTGATTATTCTAACTCAGTAGCACAATGGTGAAGCATTGCATTGATGTAATTAGGAAGTCAACCTCTCATCTAAATCCAAATCAGATTCCCGTAATAGCTTGCGATCAGCCGCTTTTCAAGACTCTAAAGGAAATTCAATGGACCTGGCTGGCCAAATACTCACGGAGAGAATACCTTTGTTGCAATGCTAGGTGGCTTGCACATAAAGATGGCAGTTCTTAAATGTCTTGGAGACATTATCAAAGGAAGTGGTTGGACATCTGAAGTAAAACAAGCTAAAATGTTAACTGCCGGATCTGCTGAGTCTTTGTTAAAAGTGGTACATGTAAAAAAGGCGCTCCGTGTCTATCAGGTAACCGCATGTGCACTTTTCAAACTGAATACCGAATCATACAAAGAATAATTTTACTCGATCGAAGGCAGTAATGGTCTGTTGTCATTTAATGAGTGGTCAGAAATGAAATCTAAGGAAAGTCCCCAATTCTTCTTCTGGAACTTTGTAATGAAAGTCGTGCTTGATATACTCACATGGGATTGTTCTATACATAAAGGAGACTTTCCATCCTACGTGAGTTCTTTATCAAACATTGTGTCGATATTCTTTGCTCTAGATCACACTAACTATGCTAGGGCTGTTTCAATTCACCTTCGACATATGATGAACATTAAAGAGAGTCACCCCACTGTCTTCCAGGAGTTCTCCAAAGGAAATTTCACTGTCAATAAAACTGGAAGGCCATTTTCTTTCATGCCTCTTGATGAAGCTCATGAACACAATAACGCACTTGTTAAAGGTGAAGGAGGAGCTGTAGGACTAACTGAAAACCCCGAGCACTTCGTAGGTGGATGGTCTCTGGACCAGAAGCATCAAGAATAGTTGAGGAGTTCTTGAATCAGATTAATCTTCCAACTACCTTAGAGTCAGCTCTCCATCATGAACAAGTGTCTTCAAATCCGATCAAATGTATCAACGATGTTCGAAGTCTAGCGGAAGCCATAAAAGAAATGGAAAACCCTTTTCTGAACATGACACAAAATTTAGTTTCTCTAGATTCACGAGTGCTTGCTGATGAAGAAGTTATAAAGTCATACAGAAAAAATGGAAGCACTTGGTAGAGAACAAAGCAGTACGTTCTTCACTAATCATCTTGTTAAGTGTACGGTTAGTATGGACCAAACACTGAAGAAGAATAAACTTCCGCTTTTCAGTTCGCCGATAAAGTCAGAATGTAAAACCAGCCAACAGGTTTCAATAATCAGAAAAGACCGTAGTCTTTTCCTGAGAATATACATAGAATGTTAAGTAGGAGATGGTGATATTTATCAGTTCTTTAGTCATGAACATCAAGTATTTCCTCCACCATTGGCAGAGTGCAATGGAAGAATTAGGTATGGAGGTAAATCAGATATAGTTCCCTGCCTAGAGAAACTGATTTTCCCTAATGAACATGACTATAATGATTTACATCAAGGTGAAACTGATGTCGAAATGGTTATTCTGGACGGTGCAGTCATCATACATTTCCTAAAGCCTGAAGCTACTGGCACATTTGCTGATTATGCCGAAAAATTCACAAACATGAATAGAGGTCGATTTAAGGAACAAGTAAAACGTATTGACATCGTAGTTGATATTTATAAAACAGTTAGTTTGAAGAGTTGTGTTCGTGAGAAGAGAGGGACAGGTAATAATGGGACATTCTATTGCAAAAAGCAAAGGACTGAAATTTTATATAAATCCCCAATTTGGAGAATGAGTGCTTTCTACAACAAAATTGAACCTAAACTTAATGTAGATATATTTGGAATGACTTACAAAGAATTTAAAAGAACTGCAGGTGAAGTAATATGATTGTTTCTTGTATCTTGTAATTACTATCATGTACACGCAAGCACTGTAATTAGGCATATTGCCTGTTGTGTTATGTTTCGAATAAAAAAAATAGGGATTCGAAGAAGAGCTGAAGCTTGTAAAAGAGTGTCAAAAAATTGGAGTGATTTCCTTAAAGTTGAAGAGAACAAAACAGAACTGTTCCTTCTCTTGGCAAAATGTGTGTGTATAGCAGAATATCCAGGAAAAGTCGTTATCACCCAGAGCGACAGCGCAGTTTCATCACAACATGCTGATTTAAGCCGAATATCACCATGTTCTCAAGAGAAAGCAGACACGAGAATGTTTTTACATGCAGCGATGGTGCAGCAGAAGGATATAGAGATATACAAATTTGTACTGTAGACTCAGATGTAGTTGTGTTGGCTGTCAGTCATGCAGCAAAGTTAGGATGCGATTGTTTGTGGGTCATGTACGGTTGTGGAAAACATATGCGTTACATCAGTGCTACTGCGATATCACATTCACTTGGACGTGAAAAATGCTGTGCATTACATGCTTTAACTGGAAGTGATACAACATCTAAATTTTCGGGTAAAGGTAAAGTAGCAGCGTGGACAACTTGGAAAGCTTATGACGAAGTTACAACAGCCCTTCAAGTCTTATCAAATGCTCCAAAGCTGGAAAATGTAAAGAATGTTCTTTCAATTTTGGAAAAAATCATTAAATTATTATTATATGATCGCTGTAGTGCAGATAACATGTTTAGATGATCAATATAGCAAGACAAAAGATGTTTACGCAGAAGAATCGTGAGCTTAAACTTATCCTCAAACTCAAGATGCTTTGCTGCAACATTTGTTGCAAACTGCTTATCAATCAGGTCATGTCTGGGGAAGATCACTAGAAAAGCAGCCTGTACTTCCGTGCCCAAGTGACTACGGTTGGACACAGATCGAAAAAGGAAAATGGATACCTCGGTGGATAACAATTCCGCCAGTAAGTGATTCCTCGAGAGACATACTAAAATGCAATTATTCTAAAGTGTGTTCCGGTAAATGTAAGTGCTTTAAAGCAGATTTACCCTGTACAGCTCTTTGCAAGTGTGAAGGATGTGAACGTTGAAAATCCCTCAAATTCTTCGAAATCCATTCTTCGAACACTATTATGACTTATATTAATTCTATGTTTTCTTGTCTTGAATTGTTTATAATATCGACATGATTGGAACTTGTAAACTTTCAAATATGAATATGTCGAACAGAAGCATGGGAAGCTATTTTCTCTAAATAGACAACAGAGCTT
Organism: Lepisma saccharinum; assembly: GCA_022664845.1. Lineage (NCBI taxonomy): Eukaryota > Metazoa > Arthropoda > Insecta > Zygentoma > Lepismatidae > Lepisma > Lepisma saccharinum. The sequence continues at coordinate 3,806 of JAGDQP010013469.1, forward strand.
CTAATACTATTTGTGATAATATATTTGAGATTAGAAACCGCAGGAATTTACATTTTGACAAAGTTGTAACGCTTTGTAAAATACAGTTCTCATTGGCAGCCATATTGAGAATAAATGGTTAAAACGTATCAAAAATGGAGTGAATATTCACTGTTTGTCCTCTGTTATACATTTTTCTTGCTTCTTTACATTAAACGGTAGAGTATAGTTGCATGAGGAGCGAAAGATACATTTTATAAAAATGAAAATCATGTTTTAGAGAATAATTTTTCAAAATTTCAGGAACACCAATTTCGATTGGCTCCACCCCTAAAACTGTTAATTACATGTCAGTTAGTATTTATGTAAGGTTTCGCACTTGTATCAAAAAATGCACAATACTTTGACGGATCCTACTGACTAAAAGTGTATCTAGATAAAAAAAATGAAGGGAGGACATAAAAGTTTGCACTAGGAACAGGGAGTGGAAATAGTTCAATTGCGTGGGGATGGCGCCCCATAGTGCCACAATAGTATTCGAATAATAACATATAGAATTTAACGGATTTCCAACCGAATTATTAATTTTGGTTTTATTTATTAATAGAAAACAGACATCTTATGTATTTGAAATAAAGAGTTTGGAATTCCACGTATTACCTATCAATATAAAAATCTTTTCGTGGTACAGGGAAGAGTGATACAAGAATTCCATTCACAAAAGAAGTGATATCCATTTTCCGAGTGACTTTCTTTGTAATAAAATTAAGAGATTTAGTATCCTCCCTTGTGCCATAGTGACACAAAGAAAATTGCTCGCAAAATGAATATCATTTCTTTTGTGAGTAGAATTCTTGTGTCACTCTTTCCTTTATCCCGAAAGGGTTTTTATTCTGATATCGCTTATTTTGTAACGCTGTCTGTTAAAAAGAAGTGCATAGTCTTCATAAAATCGGTCGATTTTGGACCATGGTAGTCTCCGTATCTCGAAAACAGTAACTCCTATCAAAAAATAACCTTCGATTTATCCCAGCTTGTTGGGATCCGCAATTGACCCCCGAACCCCATCCCCGCCCTGTACCAATTATTTGGGGCTAAAACAAAAAGACAAATAGAATGACATACAAACTTTTCTATTTGTCAAAATTCTGTGATTACGCTAAGAAAAAAGTCGTATCTTTTGAACCCCTTCACCGATTTTGACGTGTTATATACCGTTTGAAAGGTATTCAAGCATAGACTACGATTTTGCAAGTTTCGGCCGCCTATATGGTCTGGGGTCAGTGCTATCATCAGAAATTTGAAATTTTGAATTTTTGTTCGCACCGCCCTAGGGGGTCCCATTTTTTTAAATCTTTGTCTTAGTACGGCAAAGAGCTTTCAAATGCAAGTTCAAGCACCAAAATCGGACTTATAATTCGCTAGATCCGAAAACAAGCTGTATGCATAGGATTGGAGCACGCCTAACAGCCTCATTTGTCAGCGTAACTCGAAGAACTACCGTCTCCCTTTATACAACTATGGATGTTTTCTTTCGTCTCTTAGACAAGAGATTCCTAGTAATTATCTGCGATCTTTATTATATAGTACGTAATAGAGAACAGACAAGTAGTTGCGAGTTCAGCTTCCAAGTTACAACAGATGATATTAGGAACAAAAACTAAATGTGCCACAGCACAAAGTTATCGTAGAAATTCCATACCTTCATTTGATATATCGACAACCATCCCGAAAAGAGCTACATCCACTTCCAAATATTACGATCATATTACTGAGTTATGTAACTTCACTCACAGAAGTAATGTACCTATCTGAAAGGCTACAAATCCCTAGTTTTAAATGTACTTTTCATAACAATAGAGCACACTTTTGGGTCTTAAACAGAAACAATTATGGATTCTTACAAACTAAATATATTCTACTCTATATATTAAGGAGAAAGAAAGAAACCTGATTTTTGTCAATAAGTTGATAGAACGTATTGATAGCAGTGAGTGCGCAAGGGATTCTTCACAGGAAGTAGAGGTTTCCAGAAATTTTCTGAAGTAAAGATGGGTCGGAATGATCATGAATGGTTAACAATAATTCGTTTGCGACTATTCTTCAGAAAATAGCTGGGAATCGTTTACTTCCTCGGACAAACCCCTTGCGTACCCAATGCGCAATTTTGAAATATGCAAATTTAGGATTGTGCAATTTTGAAGTCTTTGACGATAGCATGCCACATCAACTCTAACGTTAGTTGTATTGGATATGTGAACTTCTATAGCTCATTTGCCTGTAGCTCCGAAATTCGGTAGAATTTCCACCCAGATGACTAATATTTACTTATTAATTTTATGTTCTATCATCACTCGAAATGTGTTGGTGCATTACGTTACCACCCTGTATCAAGAAACAAATGAACGCCGCTCATGTTCATCATTGAATCCCTCTCAATATATATATATATATATATATATATATTTAAAAGTATGTTTATAGATTTACTTATGCCGAAGAAAGACATTTCTATTAATTATTTATCAATTTAGTATTTAAATTCCAGCATTTTCTTACTCCTCCCTTTGTTTTCATTCCTGTATATATTATTATTATACAGTATGCCACATGAAAATGTCTGTTTAACAAGGGTTAAATAACACAGCAAACTTTAAATGAACCTATCCTACTCAGTAATAAGTTATTATTATTACAGTTAAGGATATAGAAGTGATATTCTGTCAATCAGCATCCCCTTAGTTCTTGATTTTATTTCCAGCCATGTTTATGAATAACTGGGTCAAGTATCTAAAAAGTATCTTAGGTACATTTATCTAAGTACCTGTACCTAGATACATTGACCAACTTGTACCTAGTACCTGTACCTAGGTACAGAAAACAGGTACCTAACCCAACCCTGCAATTAAGCACATAAATACATATTAATAATTATACAAAGCAATGACGTAGTCATTACAAAGTTAATTTCTTATTTTCTGAAAAGTGTGGCACAGACATGGCGACCTTCGTTGACACGAAACTGTCGGTAAGCTGTTAGAATTCGAAGATTATTTATATCAAATATAATGCTGAGAAGTCTGATAAAAATTTTACTCTTGGGCGCAAAGTTGTTATTCTTGGAGATAATCCTATAAAATTATGTGTAGATTTGCACGAATCAATTTTAAACGTTTACAAGTACGCTTACTTTGCTTTTTTGCTTTAATCTCTGCCACAGTATCTCTAAAGGCCCTATTAGACTGCTGAACTTGCTGATCAACATGCTCACCCGAGCTTGCTCGACGAGAAGAGATCGACTTGCAATAGCGTCTTACACTGATGAGCTTGCTCATCGAGGAAGCTGATCAGCAAGCTCGAGTCGAGCAAACTGTTGAGCAAACTCGATAGTGTAATAGCGCCCTAACTCACATTGTTGTTAAAAGGTCGACCCTAATAGCTTTTCCTGCATAGGAAAGGTTAGTCTTTCAGCCTCTCTAGCACACACACATATATATATATATATACTACATATATATACATATATATAAGATATCGATTTGCTGGCCGGTTGATTTCTTGATATTCAGTTGTTATTATATTTGTTGGGCGCTACTAGTGTCATAATAGACTGAAAGTTTTACGTGTATGTGTAGATTAATATTAATGTTACCCGTTATTTAATTATGCAGTTTCTATTTTGAATTTAGATATTTCAAATATTTCATGGCACAGGGACTGCGCTACAGGGGGCTAGGGGGGATGAAGACCCCCAAAATACTCCTTACCTCCCCATATATCCCCCAGTTTGATTAATACAATATAATGTATTTACTTCACAGTTTGAAAACATGATTGAGTAAAATAATAAAAAATCTCAACATAATAGTATCAACAGAGCGTCTGAGGCGATTAATATGCTTCTTGGATTATCAAATTGCTTGCCTGAACCATCTCTGATAAAAATCACTATAGTACAAAAACATTTCTCCTTTCAAGTTACATCGACTGGTTGATAGTTCGTATCTAATTACGTGTTTACGCAACCGGGATATTGTTTTTCAAAGTATCGGAGAACGGGGTTGGTTGTTACAAGTAGTTTTGTGGACTGGCAACAGATAGCAGCAACTGCTCACGTATATTGGTATTGCACTTCAGTTGGCGCCTGTCTATGACGGAGGAACGAGAGCTGTTTGGAACCAACTGCACGTGGTAAGTTGAAAAATGTATTTTTCTCCTTTTTTTTTGAAAATTTTGGACACCCAGTTCTTTTCGTGTCTACATGGCAAGTTTTAGACGACCATATTTTGAAATAATAGTGTTAATTATCGTATGTGTTGTCTACAAAACAGTGTACAATTATGTTAGATTGGTGCCTTTGTTTGCTTATTTGTGTACGTTTTATGGAATGGCTACTCATGGGGCTGGTTGTTACAGTACCTGCGGGGTAATTTGTTACATGTAACAACCAACCCCGTTATGCCTTGTGTGGTGAATATAGATAATTTGTAGAGAACAATAAATTATATGTTGCAATAAAAAATAATACAGAATTCAGGATTAACGTAAATAAACTGTAGTAAATAATAATAATAATATTATTAATAATAATAATAATAATAATAACACAGCAAAGTCTTGCTTATATAATTAGCTTACTGCATTGATTTATTTTTATTTTTATTGCAGAACAGGCGAATAGATTGCCAACACCTACCAATAAAAGGTTGTGCTGGAACAAACTATTTGTGAGAAATTACCTCAGTTGTGTATTTAAATGCACTTTAACATTGCATTAATTCTCGAACTCAAAAGCACTGTTAATAGCAGTGATAATAACTTAAATGAGATTTTTTCTTCCTCGTGTGAAGACATGATCTCCATAGTTGTAGCATATAAAAAAGAAGAAGAAGAAAAATATCAGAAGAGCATGAATGCACAGTGGAAATACACATTCGCGGTAATGACAAAATTTCAATAGATTCCAATTCTTCTTGATCATTCATCAAATGATAGCACGGCAATTGCTTTTGTAAACAGTATGTTAAAACACAAACACTGTAAAGATATATTTATTTACGCAGCTCTAAACAAAACATGGTCGCGGTAATGACATTCATTGAAATGAAGAAAAATATTACTTTCGTTTGTACAAAAGGCAATGAAAGAAACATTTCTCCCTAATCATATATTCATTATAGGCTTTATATGATTGCTTTGCTAATTATTATTTCTTTTTGTTGCAGGTCCAGAAGAACCTCTTCCGACTGTAGGCTACCGTAGAAATCGACAAATCTTCGACGATGACATGGAAGAAGATCTGAGCCAGTATATTATACAGTGTAGTTCCATGAACTTTGGTCTGTCTCCAAAGGAAGTCCGCAGTCTGGCGTACGAACTGGCGAAGAGAAATAACATAAATGTTCCTGTCGGATGGCACGTTTCAGAGAAGGCTTCCAAAGACTGGCTGGCGAGCTTCATGAAAAGGCATCCACTTTCGATTCGAAAACCAGCAGCTACGTCCGTAAGCCGAGCATCGTGCTTCAACAGAGACAACGTCTCAACCTTTTTTAGTCTTCTGGCAAATGTCATGGACCGCTACAAGTTTGAATGTTCTGATATCTGGAATACAGATGAAACTGGGATCACAACTGTACAGTGTCCGGATAGAGTGATTGCTAAAAGAGGAGCGAAGCAGGTTGGATCCGTTACATCAGGCGAAAAAGGAACACTGGTTACTTTTGCTGTGGCTATCAGTGCATCCGGTAATACAATCCCACCAATGTTTGTTTTTCCTAGAAAGCGCTTTCAATCCCACTTTATTTCCTCCGGTCCACCTGGTTGTGTTGGCTCTGCAAGCCCAAGTGGATGGATGACTGCAAATGACTTTTTCATCTTTCTGGAACACTTTATCAAGTACACTCGCTGTAGCAAGGATCGTCCAGTTCTGCTTATTCTGGACAATCATGAATCCCACCTGTCTATGAAAGGTATTGATCTTTGCAAGGAAAACGGGGTTGTCTTGCTCTCCCTTCCCCCGCACTGCACGCATAAAATGCAGCCTCTCGATGTCTCAGTGTATGGTCCACTAAAGAAGTACGTCAATAGTGCCTGTGATTCTTGGGATTCTTGTGATTCTTGGTTGCGAAATAATCCTGGGAAAACTATAACCATTTACAATATCCCAGAGATCGTTTCCACGTCTCTCCCACTTGCAGTGACCCCTTCCAACATCAAAGCAGGGTTTTCTGCCTCTGGAATTTATCCTTTTAACAAGGATATTTTCTCTGATGGTGACTTCATGCCTTCGACTGTTACTTACCGGGAAGAAGAGAGGGACATTCCATCTTCTCAAGATCAAGGACTTTCCGGGATCGGAAGGTCATTGCCCACCTCGGAGAATAAAAAACCTGCCAGGATTAGAAGCTCACCGTCCACCTCTCAGCCTCAGGGATCTTCAGATATAGAAAACTCGCCATCTAGTTCTCAGCGTCAGGAACCTCCAGGGATTGCAAAATCGCCGTCCACTTCGCAGAATGAGGAACTTCCTGAGATAGCAACATCAACGTCCATTTTCCCACATCAAGAACTTTTCGAGATTGCAACAGCCCGGTCTACTTCCCAGTGCCAGGAACCTTTCAGGGTTGCAACTTGTCAGGGTCAAGAACATCACGGGATTGCAACATTACCGTCCACTTCTGAAGATCAAGAAGTTTCCACTACTCAAACCTCACGGTATTCGTCTCAAAGTCCTTCCGAAATTGTTCCTACTCCCTCGACTTCAGAAGAAACACGTGTTGCTCAAGTAAAGATCAGCCCAGAAGACATACGACCTGTCCCAAAAGCATCAGCGCGGAAGAGTCAAGGAAAAGGTCGCAAACGTAGAAAACCGACTATACTGACGGATACACCAAACAGAAACGAGCTGAACCGGGAACAAGAGGAGACAGCAAAGAAGAAGAAACTTCCTCTGAAGACCCAAGCAACAGCAAAAAGAAAGCTGTTTCCCAAAAAGGGACCATGCAGTCGTAAAAACACAAGAAAGGAAGAATCCTCTTCATCCGATGAAGATGAAACCTTCTGTCTCATGTGTTGTGACACATGGACAAATTCCCTGCCAAAAAAGAAGTGGATCCAATGTATTCAGTGCACGAAATGGGCGCACGAAAAGTGTGTTGATCCGCGACCACTTTGGGTTTGTATAAATTGTGACAGTGGCGAAGAAAGTTCTTAAAAACAGTGACAGTATGCTTGCTGAATGTTTTATTCTCAGTTCTTTTCATATGTTTCTCAGTTTGTAAGAAATAACATCTTTCTATTCTTAATTTCGTTCAGGATTCAGTTTGTACAATTTCTGAAAATTCTTGGACTTCTGTGATTCCTACTTTAAGCTTAATTTTGTATTTCGTTTGCTATATGTAATTCATTGTAATTTTAAAATATATTAAAACATCTTTTCAGTTAAAATTGTTACCAGTGATTTAGTAAACAGTTTTGTTTAATTCCTGTAACAACGTGCCCCGCGCATGTAACAACCAGCCCCTCATCGGGGTAAGTTGTTACACTTTGCATATCTTGAAACTTTTTAAACTATGTACGTTCTCTTCTAAGATAGGAAACAATTTTTGTTGTTGTTAGGTAGAAGAAAGTACAGCGTAAATATGCAGTGAAAACAGTTTTTAAATTCACAAAACTTACGAAGATATAATTAATCAAGTGAGAATTATAACAACCAACCCCGTTCTCCGATACTGTTCATAATACAAACAAAGAGTATGGGAGTCCCTCTTTACTAGCGACAGTTTTTATCAGTGTTTTGACGACTGCCGAAGGATTGTAGGCTGACTACCGTGCACAAAGAAAAACAAAACATTCAATAATTCAGTACGGGGGCAAGATTTTTTTAGAAGTATTCGGAGTGGATCCTCTCTAAGGAGAGCCCACATGGAAACACTTCCGGTAAGGCACAGCACTTTTGCGTATGCTCCCCGCGGCTAACGCCGCCCAGCTCCCTTCGGACGCACCGTACCCCCTTGCACAGCTCGCTTCGCTCGGTGTGCATCCTGTCCTGGTGGGTTTATATACATCCTAGTTTTTATTGGCCTTTTTTAAAATTATAAATCACAACTTAATTTCATTTTGTGTATTTGCATAAAAAACGAAGAAACTTTAATTTTCTTTTAAAAAATATGTAAAAAACCCGACTCCAGGGTTCGAACGCGGGTCTTTCGGATAAGCTTCTCGACGCTTTAACCACAAGACCTAACTCCAGCCGCCAGATTGAGCTCTTCTCGCTGTTACTTATAGTTCAAGCTACGCAAGAGTAGAGTGTCTCATTTCAGTATTAGCAGAAATTGTGATGACGTCACACTTGTGGAGAAAAACAAGATTTAACCGTGTGTGTAATAAAAAAAACACCGTACCTGACCTTACCTAACCTCCAAGTGCCCTTGGTCACTAATTTTATTAAATTTCCTAATGCATATATACACGTATAATATATATAAAGAGAAAAGTTATTTTTTGTAAATAAAAAAAAATAAACAAAACTAGACCAGGATTCAATCCGGAGTCTTTCGGATTAGCTTTCCGACACTCTACCAATACGCTAAACTTGCAAGTGAAAAAAAGGGCTGCTTCTTGGCACTCTTATTGATCGTTATATACAAGTAGCTACAACAAGCTAAATATGACGTCATGACAATTTCTGTCAATACTGAAATGAGACATTCGTCGCAAGAGTGGGCTATTCGTACCGGAAGTGTTTCCACATGAGTTCTATTCATAACAGAAGCCATGTGAATACTTCTGGAAAAAATACTGCCTATGGGGGTGGGGGCAGTGTTGCCGATTTGGGGGGAAAGTCGCTAAAGGGAATTTGAAACCTACTTTAGCGGCAAAAATTACGATTTCCGATTAGCGACTTTTTGGGGGTATTTTCAATATCCCTTTGGAGAGTTCTATATTCATTTGGAGAGATTTTTCAATATTAAAGTTTACTTGATCAGGTAAATTTTCAAAGCTAAGTTCGTGAAAACGTATTGAAAACAGGATTTCATACATACATTGACATGAAAATTTCCGTTAAGATCAACAAATTAGTAACCCAGCACTGTAGTTTCATATGTGAAGCATTGTTAAAGAAAAAACGCGCGAGAGACATTTTTTGGCACGGTCTAAAGGCCTCCACACACGATCAAATACGTAAATCTTGAATTAAATTCTTGAAATAAGTCAATTAACGAACTATAGTACACCATCTAACTTTTTCAGTAAAATGTCTTGCTATATGTCAAAGAAAAATAAGCGTAGTTTTATATAGAATTTCGTTGACAAAACATTTTGGGTACGAGAGTTTGTGGCACAATTGCTAAAATCATTTTTTAAATATCTTAAACAAGGACTTGTTCAAGAACTATTTGATTGTCTGCAAAGGCCTTAAGATAGTGTGCAACAATGCCGCGATTTTAATTTAATTTCAGACCTTCAAGAGCCAGGTGGCTTTGTCTCAGACCTGTTGGATGATGATGAGTGAATTGGTGGAATTAAGAAAGTGGGAGGAAACGGGAGAGCCCCGAGAACTCCCCCCACACACGGTGCTTGTCCATGTCCACCACAAAACCCATATGGCGCGAGCCGGGATCGAACCAGGGACCTCACACGCCAGACATGAGCGCTCTCTACCACTGAGCCAACAGGACCCCAACAATGCCACGATCATCAATTTTTTCGATTGTTGTAGTGGTTCAGAAAAAAGGCTATTCGCGGATACACACACACGCACATATCATCATCATTATATTCAGCGATTTTCTATCCACTGCTGGATGAAGGCCTCCCCTTATCTTTCCACATATCTCGGTCTGATGATATCCTCATCCATTTAGCTCCTGAAAAACGTTTGAGTTCATCTACCTTTCTTACATTTGGACGTCGTTTCGGTCATTCTTTTATCTAGGAATACACTGTACTACATTTGTCGTTCACCTTCCATCTGCTCGTGTAGCTACTTGACCGGTCCATCTCCATTTCATCTTCTTCGCAGTCTTGATTACGTCCTCTACCTTCGTCTGTGCGCGAATCCATTCATTTGTCTTTCTGTTCATCCTCGTTATTCCTAGCATGGATCTCTCCATTGCTCTTTGTATGACTCAATCTTTGAGTCGTTTTCGCATTCAGTGCCCAAGTTTCACAGCCGTACATCATCACAGGTAAGACACATTGATTATAAACTTTACGCTTCATATACATTGTTAGTTTGCTTTTGAAAATAAAGGGTAGTCTTCCAAACGAACTCCACGCCATTTTACATATTCTATTTATTTCACCAGTCAACTTGGTATACGATATTTTGAGCTGGCCTAGGTAAACCTAGTCAGTAACTATGCCTATTGTCTCTCCGTTAATATTTACTTCCTTCTTTGCAGCGTGTTGATTGTACTATCATGCCCAAAATATAATTTTTACATGACTTTATTATACACGATTTTTCTCTAAGCCTAGAAGATAGGCTACCCAACTAACGTAGAGGGGGCGATGTGTGATTCTGAGAGTGCGTGAACGCGCAAGGGTTGCAATTTTCTTTTCTTTAAGAGAAATCATTATCGCATGTCCTGGCTTCGGGAAAGATATTTATGGTTTCTTGTATGTAGAAAATAATTTAAAAAATAATAATAAGAGAATCGCATTTGAAACACCAAAACAGGGAACCTAACGCAATATTTACTTTAGTTGGGCCATTAGTTGCAATTTACTGAAAGACGTAATTTAAATTGTCCAGTAGAAAAAATCCTTACCGAACATGGAGAAACGAAAATGAACGCTGAAACCTATGGTTACTAGGTAATTATTTCTGTATTTATGAATCGAGTATTCCATAGAACGCTAACGTTATGCACGAAAGACAAGACAAAACGTCTGTTTCTATCAGTTCTTAAAAATGGGGAACGATACTTATACTTTATAATTTCTGATATTATGTTGTTATTTACGTTACAAAGAAGATGTTAGTAGCAAAATACACAAAATATGTTGCGTGCTAAGCTATATTTCAGCCGTTTTCTATCCACTGCTGGATGAAGGCCTTCCCCTTTTCTTTCCACATATCTCGGTCTGCTTATATCCTCATCCATGCAGCTCCTGAAAAACGCTTGATTTCATCTACCCATCTTACATTTGGACGTCGTCTCGGTCGTTTCTTTTCTCTAGGAATCCACTGTAGTACATTTGTCGTCCACTTTCCATCTGTTCGTCTAGCTATGTGACCGGCCCATCTCCACTTCATATTCTTCGCAGTCTTGATTACATCCTCTACCTTTGTTTGTGCGCGAATCCATTCATTTGTCTTCCTGTCCCTCCTGGTTATTCCTAACATGCATCTCTCCATTGCTCTTTGTGTGACTCAATCTTTGAGTCATTTGCGCATTCAATGTCCAAGTTTCGCAGCCGTACATCATTACAGGTAAGACACATTGATTATAAACTTTACGCTTCAGACACATTGGTAATTTGCTTTTGAAAATAAAGTGTAGTCTTCCAAAAGAACTCCACGCCATTTTACATCTTCCATTTATTTCATCAGTCAACTTTGCATTCGATGTTTTAAGCTGGCCTAGGTAAACATACTCATCAACTATGCCTATTGTCTCTCCGTTAATCTTCACTTCCTTCTTTGCAGCATGTTGGTTGTACATTACTTTTGTTTTAATTAAGTTCATTTTAAGGCCTATTTTCGAACTCTCGTTACTCAGTTCTTCCATTCTGGTTTGTAGTTCTTCTGCACTTGAAGCAAACAGGAC
>JAGDQP010013469.1:23399-47737 GCA_022664845.1 Lepisma saccharinum
TATATATATATATATATATATATATATATATATATATATATATATAGAGAGAGAGAGAGAGAGAGAGAGAGAGAGAGAGAGAGAGAGAGAGAGAGAGAAGAGAGATTATATTTACCATAACTTATAACTTGGCACATAACATATTTTGTGTATTTTGCAACTAACATGTTCTTTGTAAATGATAAAAAGTAAATAACATCATATTATCGAATAAAACATAAATATCGTCCCCAATTTTTAAGAACTGATAGAAACATGTTTTCTCTTGTCTTTAGTGCTTGACGTTAGTGTTCTATGGAATATTCGATTCATTAAGAAATACCTAGTAGCCATAGGTTTCAACGTTCATTTTCGTTTCTCCATGTTCGGTAAGGATCTTTTCTACTGGACAATTTAAATTACACTTTTCAGTAACTTTGAACCAGTGGTTCACCTAATGTGAAAATAGTATTACGTTCCTTCTTTTGGTTTTATTTAGATTTCGAGGAAAATATACCTATTGAGATCGGTACGATATGAAAGTGTATATTTATATATATATATATTAACATGCTAGCGGCCATAATTTTGAAGATATTTGAACCAAATTTTTATATGTTGTTTCTAGGCTTAATAGCTCGGTTAAGTTCGTTAATGAGCAAAATCGGTCGCCATCTTGGATCCAAAATGGCCGCCGAACCCATTGTTGTATAGAATACACAGCCTAAACCGCTGGGGCTATTGAAATCAAATTTGGCAAAGGGACAACATCACTTTTTGATTATGAAAATGTTACCGGTTCAAAGACGCCATCTTGGATCCAAAATGGCGGACCTAAAAATCCATTTTCCACACCGTTTGAGCTAGAGATACGAAATTTGGCGTAAAGGTGCATTATGACGAGTAGCTTAGGGAAATATCACAACATTTGGGAAAAGTCGCCATCTTGGATCCAAAATGACCGCCCAAAATCCCATTTTGCACACCGTTTGTGCTGGATAAATGAAATTTTACTTGAAGTTGTACTATCACAAGTAGGTCACGACAGTATAAGAAAACTTTCAAAAAGTCGTCAACTTGGATCCAAAATGGCCGCCCCCAAAACCCAATTTCCAAATCATTGAAGGTAGAGAAACGAAATTTTCAATGAAGGTGTATGACCAAGAGTAGGTTACAATAAATGGGGCAAATCTTCCCTTTGGGGGCGCAGCCAACCGTGGGAGGGTGAAGATGTACTCCGTGGTGGTGTAGTGCTGCAGGGAGATTTTGGTTAAGATAAAGGAGGCGCATCCTCTCAAAAGCACTGAAGTTGGGGGGGCGAGCCCCGGCTCCAGCGAAACTTCGAAATCTACCTCAGCCTCTAGGCCTACCGAAAGGGATTTTTTAAATGGGACTCTCTTAAGATTTTTCATTATTTGCTACATACTACAAGAAATCATAAATATTGTTTTCAGAACCCAGGACATGTGATAATGTTTTCTGTCAAAGACAATTTCAACCCTTGCTCGTTCATGCACACACTCTCAGAATCACACACCTCCCACTCTACGTTAGTTGGGTGGTCTATCTTGTAGACAGAAAAATCGTGAATAACAAAGTCATGTAAACATTATATTGGCCATGATAGTACATTACTTTTGATTTACTTAGGTTCATTTTAAGGCCTATTTTCGAACTCTCATTACTCAGCTCTTCCATTCTGGTTTGTAATTCTTCTGCACTTGAAGCAAACAGGACTATATAATCAGCGAATCGTAGGTGAAGAAGATATTCGCCATTAATTTTTATTCCAACTTCATTCCAGTTTAAATTTTGTAACACTCTCTCCAGGATCGCACAAAACAGTTTTGGAGAAATTGAATCCCCTTGCCTTACCCCCTTTATAACTTAAAATTTTTCACTTTCTTGATATAGTCTAATGACAGACGTGGTAGTAGGGTAAATGTTTCGCAGTAGCTTGATGTATGCATTTTCGATGCCTTGATGTTCAATTGATTTAAGTACTGCTGACAAGGAGCGAGACCGAATCGAAAGCTTTTTCAAAATATATGAATCGCAAACATAGTGGAAGTTCATATTCGTTAGTCCTTTCCATAACTTCATTCAATGTTTGTATGTGGTCCATTGTGCTAAATCCACGACGAAATTCGGCTTGTCCCGTCCCTGGTGAAAATCCAAGTCTCGTTCAATACGATTCAAAATAACTTTGGTGAACATTTTGTATAGGACTGACAGTAAACTAATTGCTCTGTAGTTTTCGACATGTTCTTTGTCCCCTTTCTTGTACAACAAAATTATAACAGCATTATTCCAACTTGAGGGTATTTCCCTCTTCCTCAGACACATCGAGAATAGTTTAGCAAGTTCCTCTTTCATTTTTCACCTCCCCATTTAAACATCTCTGCTGTGAGTCCATCTTATCCTGGCGACTTTCCTTTCTTCATCTCTCGAAGTACTTTACCCACTTCTTCTTTCATTACGTCTGGGACTTCTACATCATTTTCTTCTGAGTCTTCATTTCCTGGCTCTTCTTCGGAGTAGTACAATTCTCTGTAGAAATTTTCAAATATGTTTATAATTTCTTCCTTATTTCGTGTTACGGCCCCGTCTGGTCTCTTAACTGCAATTATTTGTTTTTCCCTTATCATGAGCAGCTGTTTGGCTTTTTTCAGGCTCTTGTTCTCCTCGATTGTATTTCTAACAAGGTTTACGTTATATCTTCGTACATCCTCTATTATTTTCTTCCTTACAGTTTTATTTAGTTCTATGTATTCAATCCTTTTTATATAATTTTCCTCTTCTTTCATTTCCTTTCTTTTCTTCATCAAGAGTTTAGTTTCTTCTGAGATTTTTCTCTCCCTTTTCTTTCTATTGCCTGCTATTTCCTTGGCTTTCTCTCTTATTATCTCGGTCGGTATAGTAATTCTGCTATCGATGTCTTCTTCATCCTCTAACTCTTCCAAGGCGCTAAATCTGTTGCTTAGTTCTTTCTCGAATGTTTCTCTGTTTTTCCCTAGATTTTCAGATCTAGAACTGACGGTTTTCCTCTGATAAGCTTCTTTCTCTCAAGTCTAGTATTTAGTTTCAGCTTACATCTCACCATCATATGATCACTCGAGACTTTGAAACTGTTCAGAACAGACACGTCTTGCAGAATTTTCCTGTTGTTTGATAGTCTATTTCGTTTTTGGTCCCATTTGGGCCTTTCCATGTCCACTTCCTCTGGGGCGGTTTCTTGAACAATGTATTGGAAATGAACAGTCTGTTGGCTTCTGAGAATTCCACTAACTTCTCTCCTCTCTTGTTTCTTTTGCTAAATCCAAAGTTTCCCACTTTCGTGTCACTGCTCTGCTTGGCTCCTACTTTCTAATTGAAGTCTCCCTTTACAATTTTGTAATGCGATTTGCTACTATCCAAATTCTTCTGGATCTCCTCGTATAGGTCTTCGACTTCCTCCTCCGGGTGCGAGGTTGTTGGAGCATACACTTGTATAATTTCCATACTGTATCTCTTGTTAATCTTTATTACTACCCGTGCGATTCTATCTGAAATTCCTTCAATTTCTGTGATCCGTGTCTTCAGGGCCTGTCGGTTTTCCATTTTCTGTTCCTTTGGAGTAGAGCGTGTGCCCTGACGGTAGTTCCAACTATTCTTCATTCTACCTCTACACTTCTGATAGTCCTATGATGTCACACTTAATCATCTTAAGTTCATTCTGCAGTTCTTCTAATTTGTCCTCTCCTACAAGTAACTGACAGTTGGAAGTCGCCACGTATGTTTTGCCGTGTAGGTGTCCTGGCAGTCTACAGTCCAAACCCAGGCATTTTGACCCTCTGTCTTCCTGCAGGACTGACTGCTGCCGTTGCCATCTGCATTCCGTCCTCCGGGCAATGAGGCCCTCCGAGGCTGTTCCCTTACTTGTACCATCATGTGTAAAGAAAGGAGGGGTGCAGAAATTTACTCACCACGCAGTCTGTTAATGCGGGTTGGTGAACAGCCCATCCATGTTCGTTCGCCAAGCAGTTGCTTGGGTACTAACAGGCCCCACGACGTGAACATATGGATTGGACATTAGGTGTCTATCCCGGTCGTTCCGCTTAAGCCTTAGCAAGAGGAATTAGGGGGTCTCCTCCCATGTGTGTGTGTGTTTTATTAATCAGCCTGAAGGTTTTCAAATAGAATGTTGTAGCCCCCGGATATTTTATCCTGGCGCCGTCCCTGACTGCTGTAATTGTTTGGTTATTTCTTTTATTTTAGTGTATCGTAGAGTCATTTCGACAATGATGCATTATGTCGAGGGATGGCATTCTACATTTAACAAAAGTTGACTCCAGGATAATCCCAAAATATTTACGTTGTTGCAGCTGGTGAGGAAAGAGTAGCATAAGAATAACTTCTACTGTTGATTTTGGTAAAAGTAGGTAACAAGACAAGAGTGAAGAAGTTAAGTACAAAAGGTTAGAGCAGAGAATTAGCACTTTAAAGGTTAGGTTAAGTTCTGGAGTGTTTACTTCAACTTTTGCACTCTTGCCTACTTCGAACAGTATACATTCATCCAAGAAGTAAAATGAAGCTGCTCTTTCGTCAACAACTCGAACAACGCAAATATGTAGGAATGCTCCGGGGGAATCTTCTGTTAAGTTTAGAGTGTCATACGTCGACATTATTTTGTTGTTCCTGCTCCATCCTTGTCGAGAAATTGCACAGTATATTAAAATAAAGACATAACTAAACAATTACAGCAGTGGACTGGAAAATTTTGAATATTTACATTCCATTGTAAAATTGCATTATTAACTAACAAGTAATATTAATATTGATCTACACATAATCATTGCTAAACAAGCTACACATACACATAAAAATTCAGTCTTATTATGACAGTAGCAGCACCCAACAGATATAGTAACTTAATATTAGCAAATGAACCGGCCAGCAAATCGAAATATATGTATGTAGATGCTGAAACAAGCTGAAAGGCCAACTTTTCCCATATAGAAAAAGCCACGAGTGTCGAGTTTTTAACGACAATGGGAGTTAGGGATACTGTGATAGAGACTAAAGCAAAAAAGCAAACGCACCTGCAAACCTTTGAAATTGATTCGTGCGAATCTATACATAATTTTATAGATTTATCTCCAAAAAAAATAACAACTTTGTACCTTAGAGTACATTTTCTATGAGACTTCTCAGTATCATGTTTGATATAAATAATCTTCACATTCTAACAACAGCCTACCGACAGTTTGGTGTCAACGAAGTTCGCCATGTCTGTGACACACTTTTCACAAAACAGGAAAGTAACTTGTAATTGTACGTCTACGTTTTCAAGTTCACGAAAAAGGTTGCCTTATATCTGACCAGTGTGCGAATTAACGAGGGATGAGGGGGAAATCCCCCCCCCCCTGTTATCTGCATATGGACGCATGTGTAATGAATAATATTAGATTCATCACTATTTTCTTATCAACAACATTTCACCCCCACCCCTGTAAAATTTCCTCAATTACACACTATATCTGACTTAATCACTGACATTTATCAATTAAAATCAAGAATTTGTTTCTTCTCTACCCTTCTTCTCGCTTTAACCTGTCAACCAAGATACTCGATTAATATTAAAAATACAATTTTAGAAGTACCAATTAATAGTGTATGAAGTATAATTAGTGGTGTGGTTCTTGCAAAATGATTTATTGAAATAAATGTACAGAATGTGGTTTCTCTATGCTCTGTGCATACAATGTTGGAACTCACAAGAAATAAATCCCACAGCTCGAAAATTCCCTTGTGTTCCCTGTGGATGAGTGGTAGCGCTCGCTGCCTTTGTAAAAAAGGGATCGATCCCAGGTTCAATTCCCGGTGGGACACAAGTGGTTCGGAACCCACGTTAAATTTTAGGTCATGTCCTTAGAAGCTTACCAGGACGTTAATACCCATTCAATCAATCAACCAAAAATTCCCTTCATCTTGACAGTAGGGCCCTCACTTTTGATAACGTGGGAATTCTGATAAATATTGCTGGAAGCCCAGTAAGGGATACAGGAATAGGCGAAACAGGGAGACAGGAGCAGGTCAATCGGACTGAACCTTAGATGCCTAAAGTCCATAAATAAATAAAATTCAAATGAGCAGGTCAGTTTGTGCATAAAACAAAATTTAAGATAAACAAGAAATGAGTCACACAGAGACAACGAACGTAAAAACTAGATTAGATCTGAAAGTTTGGTCTGGTCCATTTTGGATTAAACTGATTAGCCCAAAGTGGACAAACGAGGTTAACTGCTTCGTCTTATATCTGACTACAACTATTAATCGTTAAGTATAGCTCAATAGTGCTGAATAACATTTGAAATTGTAAGAACCCCTCAAAATTTCTCTTCTTGCAGCAGCTACTGGGCTTTTAAATTTCGTATTGATCTTACCAAGCTGCCGTAGCTCAGTTGGTAGTGTTGGCTTCGCTTTCAAGAGATTCGATACTGACTGAGGTTTTTCCAGGATATTTCTGAGTCACACCAGGCAACTGTCAGGATGATACCTTCCACTTGGCCCAGGTCGACTCCTTCTCTCTTCCTTTCCTTTACCCTATCCTAGCCTGAGCCATAGATGCTTGAAAGCCATTAAACACATTTATCCTAGGCAGGGAGTACGCTACACCCCCCTACACCCCCTAACACCCTCCCTAGACTTGGACCACACCCTCCTAAGGAAAATCACTGAACACCCCTCCTTAGGGGGGGTGTTCTTTCTTGACATTTAACCTGCAATTTCGAGTTACAAAGACGGCAGCTAGGGCAATACACAATCAAATCTTGGTAGCAGTTTTGCCCTTAAATCTTAAGGAAGAACTTGTTTCTGGCAATATTTATTTCTTGTCGCCTCACAAAAATCAATCAGCTGCCAAAGAAATGAAGCATAGAACAATAAACGTACCTATTAAAATACCTGCTGTGCTAGACCACAGGGATGCACATCGCATTCACTCATTATCTCTAAGTTGTTTTGTCTGTTTTGTGTGCACAGTGGAAAAGGCCTCACAATGAAGAGGAGAATTTTTGAAATAAAGTTTAGGCAGATATACTCGTAACATATGCATTTATTTTTCTAATTTAAGTGAAATCTTTGTTTCATAACTAAATAAATGGAAATAAAAGTTATTCATGTTTACAAACTTGAGGTGCCGGTCCTTCGAATACCTAACCCTCTGTGTTCTTTAGGGTTTAATTTCATCATTATTAAATCATTCCCTCAACACGGAGAATTTATCCATGTCAATGTTGACGAACATTTTGCGAACCAAAAGCGATTTGAAACGGAACACCGAGCGTCATGGTTCAATGCTTTAGTGTTGACTTCGCGTTCGGAAGGTCCGGGGTCCCATCCTGACTGAAGTTTTCCCAAGTCCTAACAGAAAAAAGCCGGGTTCATAACTTACTTCAGTTTCCGACCTGAGCCAAAGTTGCCTAAAGACCTCAAATTAAAAGTGTTGACGCTGCTGTACTTCTAGTTTAGCATGTGGAGCTCGTCATGTTTAGACATACACTCACATATACGGAGAGACCACAAGTGGCTGGAAACTGAAAGTCATATTTTTCCCCACTCAAGTTCCAATTAAATAAGGTATCAATCATAGAGTTATAAAACTCCACTAGAGGCAGGGTTGGCGCCACCGTCTACGTGGGTTTTAATTCCCAGCGTAGCGCAAGTTGAACATTCAACTGTTTCTCTGTTTGTTTGGCATGAAGGAAACAGCGAGCCGTGCGCTGCCTGGTATTAATCATTTGTATGTGCCACGCACGATCTTCTTGTGAAGAAAAACAATTGAAAATTCGCATTCGAGTTCACCTTTGTTAAGTTCAACATGTAAGATACAAACAATTCCTAATTAAATTGATCAGTATAAGGTATAATTTAATATAAAACGTTCTTGATAAATATTATTTTTGGTCTCACAAAAGATTATTTTTATAATTGTTTAAATTTATTAATGGGCTTTAGGCATCTATGACTCAGAGGAGGGGAGGGGAAAGGATTCGGGAAGATGTCGGCCAGGGCCTATTTTCAAGATGCCATCCCCGTTTTTATTTGTTAAATATAATGTTGATACTTAAAGGAATAACTTATTTAAAAAAAAACATTAGAGATATATTTTTAAATATTATACAGCATTAGGGATTCAACGCAAATGACATGAACATTACACACTCAAAGTATTAATGCTGTAATTTATACAACCAACGGTTTACCTGCATAAATTTAGAAAGAAAATTATAAAATTGAAAATAGGGTATGGGCACCGGCCGTCTGATATACAAAATATCATTGAAACAAGACGTATGTCATTAAAATGAACATAAAATTATCTCTAGTTTTCAGACAGCTTTAACTTGATATTTAAGTTCTACCATCTATCGAAAGTGACATTATATAGATAAGAAAAAAACGGTTCCCTGGATAGTTTAGAAGATGCCGGAAAAGTTATTTGCGAATGAAGAAGACTGTCTTTAAATTTAGGGTAAAAGCCTTTGTCTTAAAATTAAAAATGACCTTCTTTGTTGTAGCTTTTCAAATGTTCTGTTTTGACATTATCATAAACAATGCGAATATAGTCATGTCTATTAAGTATGTTACTGTGTCCGACTTCAGGTTTATAAGGTATATAGAATTCACGAGTTTTCCTCTTACCGACCAGGGTGACCGATAAGAAGCGTTTCTTATCTATTTTTTGTTGCGATGTTAAATTTGTTTCTATTGTTCTTAATAGTGTAATCAGGGTGTTCCTGGTTCGATTCCCAGCGGGGACATAAGTGGCTCGCAATCCACATTAAACTGTAGGTCCCGTCCTCAGGACGTCATCTTCATGCGATGGAAGGCAATGGCAAATCACCATAGGTTCACCTAGTTCTGGGATCTTCAGGTCAAGAGCTACCTTCGGGCAGAGCACTCATCATCACCATCATTGTTCCTAATAATTTAACAAGTCTTTTCAACAGCACATTCCTTACCGAGCCGCCGTGGCTCAGTGGTAGAGCGTTGGTATAGCATTCGGGACGTCATGAGTTCAATTCCAGCGGCCGACCATCCTGACTGACAAGGGAAGTAACAATGAGCTCATATCGAAACCTACCGTAAAATTTCACGCAGAGGAAGCAAGTCCCACAGAAAGACCATACACAAAATTCAGCTGCTCTTTTGAACTGGAAATACCCGAAATGACATGTTGAAATGTCGCTCACCACTGTGGGCAAGTGCACAATAATAAGTGCATTACCACCCCTTGTAAACTGCGTGTTAATGAGAAAAAGTGAATAACAACAACGTGGGTACATACTAGACATAGGAGGAAGTTGTATGGTAGGGTGGACCTTGATGGCGGCCATCTTGAAATCCGCCATCTTGAATCAGACACAAATTTTGTAACTAGAAAGCATAGCGTGCGATAACTCATCTTAATAGCAAATGTTCTCACCAATCCAATGGTATGCCTATTTGTGCTCTATCGTTAACCAGTACGAAGTTAGGGCTGTTGTGATTGTATACCAAACGTCAATACGTCGCTCTTTTAAATGGGTAACGTGCTAATTTACACAGCATGTGTTAACAGTCCAGTTAGCACTTTGCTGAAGGTTGGGCGTGACTTGGAACGCAAAATGGCTAACAATAAACGGGAATGGAGAACATATTGAACAATCCCCTGAAGCGTTCGTTATCGTTGTTTTCTTTCCTCTTTTGTTTAGTGCACATTAAAAACAGGTCTAACTTCGTACTGGTTAACGATAGAGCAAAAATAGTCATACCATTGGATTGGTGAGAACGTTTGCTATTAAAATGAGGAGTCGCACGCTATGCTTTCTAGTTACAAAATTAGTCTGATTCAAGATGGCGGAAATTAAGATGGTCGCCGTCACGTTCCCCCTTATCATGGACTTTCCTCTCGACTTCATATATATCCACTATGTTGTTATTGACTTATTATAATTAGCACGCGGTTTAGAAGGCGCCGTATTGTAAGAGACTTGTGCACAACGGAAGCATAAACAATTAATATACCTGTAACATTTTACCACCTGCGCATATCTTAAAACTAATGTCACCATCGTTTTTCTGATTAAATTCTAGTCCAAAATCATGTATCACATTACCCTATTACTATTAAAAAAAAACTTGACCTGAATTCAAGATGGCGGATTTCAAGATGGTCGCCGTCAAAGTCCACCCTACCATACGACTTCCTCCTAGGTCTAATATGTACCCACGTTGTTGTTATTCACTTTTTCTCATTAACACGCAGTTTACACTTATTATTGTGCACTTGCCGACAGTAGTGAGCGACATTTCAACATGCCATTTCGGGTATTTCCAGTTCAAAAGAGCAGCTGATCTTTTGTGTATGTTCTTTCTGTGGTACTTGCTCCCTCTGCGTGAAATTTTACGGTAGGTTTCGATATGAGCTCATTGTTACTTCCCTTGTGAAGTTTTTTCAGATTTTTTGCTCAGGCATACCATGCAAATGCAGGGGGGTATCTTCAACATAGGCCCTGGCCAACATCTTCCCGAATCATTTTCCCTCCCCTATCCAGACCTGAGCCTTAGGTGCCTAAAGCCACCAATAAAATTCAACGGCACATTATGGGCTTAGAACTATTTAAATTTTAAATAGACAGATACATTTTTTCTACACGAATATAACCACTTTATTAAGAATAGGCCTAAATGAAAACAATCCGTTATTTCTGAATGTAAGAATACTTATTTTTATGTATATTTCTCTTTATAACTATGGTACAGTTTTATAACTATGGATCTAACACGATAAAATACCTTCGCATCAAATAATTCTAATCAAAGATTTGTGTTTTCTTCTATATTTCTAGCAGACATAAACTACACGAAAGAACGTCTTACATAATGAAACCTTTTTCACGGAATAATATTAAATGATCATTTATTTGTGAAACGATACATTACTTCCTTTCTGATATTTCTTAGTACAACCGTGAACTGCACAGGATATTGGCACTTTCGTCTCAAATACAAACGAATCAACTAAAATAATGCCAAAGAGCGAAGCACAGCAGTCATATGATAGCAACTCATACATAATACGTGTTGTTGCCAAACAAACATTCTCTCGCTCAACTTTCAAGTGGCGCCGCATCAACAGCGCCAAGTCTGACTCTAGTGGAGAGGTTTTATAACTCTATGATATCAATATATCACTCAATCACCTCTGTCGGACTGTAGTACTCGAGTCACGAGTGCGTGATGTACAGACAATCACACACAGAGATACAAACAGATAGTACAGTTAGTTACAAGAGCTTCTTTCTAACCCTTAACGTATTACGTTGTTGCTAAAATTAAAAAGAAAAGAGATCTTAAACGATTACCTTAGTCAAGATACTACGACACCGGCTACATATTTTTTCCGATTTTTTTTTTTTTTTAGAAAATTTTACTCCAAGATGAAATGTGCGTGCGTTTTCTCTTATTTATATTGGAACTGACAATATTTCAAATTCGATGAGTATAGATAAGAGAGGGTTTGTCACTGCGGCACAACATTTTTCATGCAGTCGGGATTTCTGAAATTTTCAATTAACATTTTTTCCTTGTAGCCGCATGCATGAAAATGATCGCGGCAGCTACTACTTGGGATCTTAGGAGTGCTGGAACTGATCGCAAACCGTGGACTATCATCCCGTTTTGTTAATTATGATTCGCCACTTTCTTGCACCGCAAGCTTATACGTTTCGGAAATTAAACGGGAGAGTATCCTGTTGTTCCATAATTTGTTCCAGTCAGGATTAGTTTCTATAATATGTTCGGTGGTGCAGAGCTCCCGGATACCCACATGGTTAACACTCTCTCCCTTGGTGCGAGCTGTCCCGGCCCGGGTTCGATATGCATTTCTTTTTTTTTTATTTATCCAGTATCATGAGAAACTTTGGGGAGATACTTTGAATACAAAGAAGTAGAAAACTTGGGTCATGGGGGCCAGAGCACAACTGCGATGCGAACCGATGCGCTGACTATACACTACCCAGCTAAAAGCCATTTGAATTTGAATTTTATTTATGGCAGTCAAGTATCTCAGGCTCAGGCCGAGCTAAAAGCCGTCTGGAAGTTCGTTTCGGAAGGCCTCAATGAAAATGGTCAGTTCGCTCATCGACCCGAGAACCTCGGAATAAGAAGAGTGCATGGAACATCCACTAAGTTATTTTTATCAATTGTGATGTAATCCTGGTATGCGCTACAGGAGAGCTTCAGAAAACTAGAGCTTATTTTATTTGAAAATATATTATTTTTTGCTGTAAAACCATAGTTGAGGTAAATAATCCCTTTTATAGTAATTCAAATTTAATAGTAGATATCAGTCCATATTTTACGAAATTAAAGCTTACAAAAGCTAAAAAGGAATACAAAAAGGCAAGTAAGAAAATCTAATATTATTTGAAAGAGACCAGTTCTGTTGATATTTTATTTTATCAATGAAAATTATCGAAAGCGTGAAGATCCAATTTCGTCTAAAATCAGTTTCCTACCTAACGAGAGAGTAACAAGTTGTTTAATTAACTGTGTAAGTAATTCATAATAATAATAATAATTTTGCTTGCTATTTACATACAGTTAATCAAGTTGTCATTATCTAGTTATGCACAAATCTCACTCTGAAAAGTGGCAAACATAAACACACAAATACACGCATACACTTGAGCGCGCGTATTTATGCATACATGGTAAGAAAAATGCATGGTTGTATAATATAGTGTATAAGTATGAATTACCCCCCCCCCAAATGACTTTAGACACCCTACTTCGACTACATTCCTAGCGTACTCCCTGATCCTAGGTATGATTTCCACCATGTTGAACGTCCACGCATTTCGAAACTCACATGGACTTTTACTCCTTTAAGGAAGTATTCTGTGAGCACTCGTGGGCGAAACCACTTTGTATTTTACGGAGAACGGACGAGCACTAAAAATAGATAGGACAAACTGAGATGTTTAATTGCAACAATAGGTACCGTGATGTTCCAAGAAGAAAAATTGATGTTGGGTAACATTCAAAGGATGATACATTCGAATCTTACAGAAGACCTGTGAAATCTTTCAGTCATTAACAAATTATGTAATTCCAAGTAGGGGATTATCCCGAGAGAAAAACCCTCTATTTCGGCCTCTTTCACAGACGATAGTGTACTGCATTCAGCAATATACAATTCTTACTTTCCCCGCTTGTTTTCTTTCATCTTCTGTTCCTCCAGCTGATTTCAAGGTCAGAGGGACGACGTGAAACGTAATTTGTGACGTAGCTTTGAGTTACTCAGTCTGTTCAGCGGAGGGAGATAAATATTTGTTGAAGTGCGTGACTCTTCTTTTATTTGCATGTAGCTCATTTCTAGGACTGTCAAAACTATCCGGTTAATTGAATATTCATCCGGATATTGTTCGAATAATTATCCGGATAATTTCCTAATACGAATCCGATTAATCGGATATCCAAAAACAAAGAAACGGATATCCGTTTATTCGGTCATCCGAACAACGAAGAAACGGATATCCGTTTATTCGATTATCCGAAAACGAAGAAACGGATATCCGTTTATTCAGTCATTCAAAAACGAACAAACGGATATCTGTTTATTCAATTATCCGAAAGCGAACAAACGGATATCCAAATAGTTGTTGTCCGATGAACAGTGAAACTTATAGAGCAAAGAAGTTTGAATAATATGGTCCTCTATTTTTATTTTAGTGCAAAATTATCGTACTATAACAATTTGTTAAACATTTTAAAAGTAGAATATTACTTGTACTTTTAGACTTCAGCAGCTAAGACTGTGAAGCTTTAGCGCCCGCTCTGTCCGTCTGCCGACAACTTTCAACTCAGAAATTATTAGGGCTGTGATTGATGTATCGTTGAAAAGGTCTCGGTGAGACTGACTCAAACCCGTATCATTTATCCAGATTGCAGGAGGGGTGCCAGAGATAGGGGCGTTGCCAGATATGAGGGCATACTATGACTAGGAAGATGTTTGAAGTGGCGTTGCAAAGGTCTCGACTCGGCAGCATGAGTTCAAACAAGTATCACTCATCAGGATTGCAGGGGCGGTCCCACGGATAGGGGGCAACTTATATCTCTGGAACTAGTAGGGCTATGAAGGTGATTGAGATATCACTGGAAATGTCTTCGAAGGAGAAGTTCAAACTTCAAACCCGTATCATTTATCCACATTGCAGGGGCGAATTCCGAGTTTCGAAGGGGTTGGTTTTCAACTTTCGAATTACTAGGGCTAGGAAAGTGGTTGAGGTGTCGTTGAAAATGTCTCGGCAACACGAGTTAAAACCCGTATCATTCATATAGATCGCAGGGGCGGTTTCAGAGATTGGGTCGGTCCCAGAGATAGCGGGCACAATTTATATCTTTGGAATAAGTAGGGATAGGAAGGTGATTGAGGCACCGTTTGAAAGGTCTCGGCAAGACGTGTTCAAACCCGTATCGTTCATTCAGATTGCAGGCACGGTTGCCAAGTTTCGGGGGATTTTAAACATTCAAATTACTAGGGCTAGAAAAGTGGTTGATGTGTCGTTGGAAAGGTCTCGGCAACACGGATTCAAAGCTGTATCATTCATCCAGATTGCAGGACCGGATCCCGAGTTTCAGGGAGGGATTTTCAACTTTGGAACTACTAGGGCTAGACAAGTGGTTGAGGTGTCGTTGGAAAGGTCTCGGCAACACGAACTCAAACCCGAATCATTTCTCTAGAGTGCAGGACCGGTTCACGAGATTCGGGGGGATGTCAACTTTGGAAAGGAATGTAGTTGATATGTTGTTGGAAAAGTATCGGCAAGCCGAGTTTAAACTCATATCATTCATCTAGTTTGCACGGAAGGATTCCGAGTTTAAGAGGCTGGAATTTGCAACTTTGAAAGTACCAGGGCTAAGAAAGCGGTTGAGGTATCGTTGGGAACGTCTCGGCAAAACGAATTCAAACCCGAATCATTTATCCAGCAGGGGCGGTTCCCGAGATTCGGGGGGGGGTAACTTTGGAACGACTGGGATAGGAAAGTAGTTGATGTGTCTTTGAAAATGTCTCACCACAATTTTTCGAACGCAACATTGATCATATAAATAGGATGCTCGCTGCTGAAACCTGGCGGTGGTTTATATGCACAATTCCCGACTCGACTCCGCCTCACTTGTTTATTTCTACTCATAAATTTGATAATTTCACTTAAAAACGCCGTAGAATTTTGACATTAGCACTCAAGAATTTTAATGACTTGAACTCAAGAATGAAGCTAATGTCTACTCAAGATCTAGGGTCTCTACTTACTTTTTATTTTTAACTCGTAGACTAATTAAGCATCTGACTGAAACTGGGACAATTCTTAAATGCCATTATAGTACATGACGATGTAAAATTTCCAACTTTCTATATTTTCCCGGAAAATTCAAGGTCTGCAAACAAATACTTTTTTATCGTTTCTCTTTTCGTTAATCAGTCAAACCAGACTAATGTCTGTATGGTACCTTCAACTTAGGCCCTGGTTGACTTCGTTTCCACTTCCTTTCACTGCCTTATCCCGGCCTGAGCCAAAGTTGTCTAAAAGTCAATGATAAAATTGATGCAAATAACATAAAAATAAAGATGTGATCTGAAGAAGTGCATTAGCGAGAGACGAACAGTGCTGAATACAATCAAGAAGAGAAAGAAATTGATTAGGACATTGACTGCGCAGAGATTGTATACTAAGGTGTGGTTGAGAAAAAGAGAGGAAGAAGAAGAATCCAACTGCTTGACAATGTTAAGGAAGAAGATCAGGATGAATGGAAAGAGTTTAGCTTGCCTTGAAGGACCTGCCGATTCAGGCAAAATTATGATGATGATATTAATTTAATGTAAAAAAATTGTTCTTACAACTTAAAGTGCTCCAAACTATTTAGAATCAAGTCTTTTTGAAGCCCTGGATGTAGGGAAGATGGGGCATTTGTCCCGGAACGCAACTGGTTGGGACTGCGAGGATCTCGATTTCGCTATTGAAGGGGGTGGACTACTGTTACACAGAACCTTTCAGTTACTCAGAGGAAATAGATTCCCTGTTAAGTATGAGTGCTAATGTATTTGCTGCAATCTAATACATCGTTTTTTCTTTCCATGTAAGACGATAACTGGTATTGAATAAAATGTATTCGTCTTTCTTTTTTCAAAAGTGGAGCAACATGTACCAGGCGCGATGCTTTCTATAATTTATTATCTCCTTGAATGCATTACCACTTTCGATTACAATTTGAACACTTTTTGCATTATTTCTGACCAGAGTTAGAGTGTATTAGGTTTGGTCACCTAAAACACAAGTTAAAAACTTGGCGAGAGCGAGGATAAAACACATATGCTATGCTCGTGTGGTGGTAGGACTGGTAGCATATTGCTTTTACTAACCAAGATACGAAGAATATTTTTCTCTCGGGATAATCCCCTACTTGGAATTACATACGCGTAATTTGATAATGACTGAAAGATTTCACAGGTCTTCTGTAAGATTCGAATGTATCATCCTTTGAATGTTACCCAACATCAATTTTTCTTCTTGGAACATCACGGTACCTATTGTTGCAATTAAACATCTCAGTTTGTCCTATCTATTTTTAGTACTCGTCCGTTCTTCGTAAAATACAAAGTGGTTTCGCCCAAGGGTGCTCACAGAATACTTCCTTAAAGGAGTAAAAGTCCATGTGAGTTTCGAAATGCGTGGACGTTCAACATGGTGGAAATCATACCTAGGATCAGGGAGTACGCTAGGAATGTAGTCGAAGTAGGGTGTCTAAAGTCATTTGGGGGGGGGGTAATTCATACTTATACACTATATTATACAACCATGCATTTTTCTTACCATGTATGCATAAATACGCGCGCTCAAGTGTATGCGTGTATTTGTGTGTTTATGTTTGCCACTTTTCAGAGTGAGATTTGTGCATAACTAGATAATGACAACTTGATTAACTGTATGTAAATAGCAAGCAAAATTATTATTATTATTATGAATTACTTACACAGTTAATTAAACAACTTGTTACTCTCTCGTTAGGTAGGAAACTGATTTTAGACGAAATTGGATCTTCACGCTTTCGATAATTTTCATTGATAAAATAAAATATCAACAGAACTGGTCTCTTTCAAATAATATTAGATTTTCTTACTTGCCTTTTTGTATTCCTTTTTAGCTTTTGTAAGCTTTAATTTCGTAAAATATGGACTGATATCTACTATTAAATTTGAATTACTATAAAAGGGATTATTTACCTCAACTATGGTTTTACAGCAAAAAATAATATATTTTCAAATAAAATAAGCTCTAGTTTTCTGAAGCTCTCCTGTACCGCATACCAGGATTACATCACAGTTGATAAAAATAACTTAGTGGATGTTCCATGCACTCTTCTTATTCCGAGGTTCTCGGGTCGATGAGCGAACTGACCATTTTCATTGAGGCCTTCCGAAACGAACTTCCAGACGGCTTTTAGCTCGGCCTGAGCCTGAGATACTTGACTGCCATAAATAAAATTCAAATTCAAATGGCTTTTAGCTGGGTAGTGTATAGTCAGCGCATCGGTTCGCATCGCAGTTGTGCTCTGGCCCCCATGACCCAAGTTTTCTATTTCTTTGTATTCAAAGTATCTCCCCAAAGTTTCTCATGATACTGGATAAATAAAAAAGAAAGAAATGCATATCGAACCCGGGCCGGGACAGCTCGCACCAAGGGAGAGAGTGTTAACCATGTGGGCATCCGGGAGCTCTGCACCACCGAACATATTATAGAAACTAATCCTGACTGGAACAAATTATGGAACAACAGGATACTCTCCCGTTTAATTTCCGAAACGTATAAGCTTGCGGTGCAAGAAAGTGGCGAATCATAATTAACAAAACGGGATGATAGTCCACGGTTTGCGATCAGTTCCAGCACTCCTAAGATCCCAAGTAGTAGCTGCCACGATCATTTTCATGCATGCGGCTACAAGGAAAAAATGTTAATTGAAAATTTCAGAAATCCCGACTGCATGATAAATGTTGTGCCGCAGTGACAAACCCTCTCTTATCTATACTCATCGAATTTGAAATATTGTCAGTTCCAATATAAATAAGAGAAAACGCACGCACATTTCATCTTGGAGTAAAATTTTCTAAAAAAAAAAAAAAATCGGAAAAAATATGTAGCCGGTGTCGTAGTATCTTGACTAAGGTAATCGTTTAAGATCTCTTTTCTTTTTAATTTTAGCAACAACGTAATACGTTAAGGGTCAGAAAGAAGCTCTTGTAACTAACTGTACTATCTGTTTGTATCTCTGTGTGTGATTGTCTGTACATCACGCACTCGAGCAGTGTGACCACCCAGCAAAAATATTTGGAACCAACTTGTGCAGAAAAATGTACTAGATCTGGGGGAAAAGTACTAAAATTTTATCTGCTCCCGTTTATGACATTTTACGATATTAATATCTTTTACAACCATTTCGCCAGACTCCCCAAATCATTTAGATAACCCCCAACTTCAAAATTTTAACGGTCAAAATTCGATACAAACCTCGCAAAACTCCACTTAATTTTGTTTAAGGCCTTTAGGCAATTTTGATTGGTCGATGGATAATGAAGGGATTTGTGAAATGAAGAAAATGGGAGGAAACGGGACAATCCCGAAAAAAACCCACGCACACGTTGTTTATTCACTATAAATTCCATATGGTAGGAGCCGGGATCGAACCGGAGACCCCACAAACCAGAGTTGTACGATCTACCAGTAAGCCACCGTGACCTATCATAATTAGTGTGTGATTTGATAAGATCAATCACGGCATTCTATTACAAAAATTAAGTCAGTTGAATTTTACTTCGCAGCTAATCAGACTTTTCTCATCATACTTAGAAGCCAGAAGTCATATGGGGAACAAAGCTACTGAATATACTCAATTATCAGGAGTACCTCAGGGTTCAAATCTGGGTCCCTTGCTTTTCATTTTATTTTTAAAAGATCTGCCAGATTATATTAATAAGTCCAATAAACTGCTCTTCGCGGATGATCTTAAACTTTATTTATGTATTGACTCAACTCAGGAATATGAACTACTTTAACGTGACATCAATAATGTTACTGAGTGGTGCAGGAATAATTTGCTTAAAATAAATGTAAGCAAATGTTTAGTTGTGACTTACATAAGACGGAAGAGTCCGATTCATCTTTTTCTACTTAATTGATGGAGACATCCTCCCAACCTCGGAAACTGTAAAGGACTTAGGTGTTCTTTATGACTCCAACCAAGCTAACGTTTGATTTTCACATTGACAACATAGTAAATGGCGCATGTAGGGTCTTGGGCTTTATTTTTAGAATTGGTCTTGAATTCAAACAAATAAAAGCTCTTCAAATACTATTTTATTCGTATAGTCGTTTCAAATTTGAATACGCAAATCTAGTATGGAGTTCACACACCAAAGGCAGTCTCCTAAAAATTGAGAGAATTCAAGCGAGATTCTTGAGTTATTTAACATACAAGGAAACAGAAGTTTATCCCCAGAGACAAAATATCTGCCCACTAAATGTTAATTTCAGTTTTACGAGACTTGAACGTAGAAGAATACTGCAAGGTATGTTATTCCTCTGTAAACTGTTTAATAACGAAATAGATTGCTCTCAATTACTTTCAAGACTGAAAGTTCGAGTTCAAACGGGTAAAACTCGCGTCAAAAATTGTGATCTTTTTCATACGGATAAGCCTAGAACGAATATAATGAGGAAATCACCAATATGGAGGATTAGTGCAGCCTATAACGCTGTAAGTAAATCGACGAAAGAAATTGATGTAAATACCACTAATATAAAGGAGTTTAAATTACGTGTAGATGAAATGTTTCACAAATTGTAAGGTATTGACTCTTAATCTTATTTTTGTTATTTTTTCTTTTCTTTTTTTTATTGGACACTGTTCCTGGATATACGTATCTGTTGTGTTCTTTCAATAAATATAATAAATGATTTTTATTCATCCTGGAGCATATTGATTATCTAAAATTTGTAATCTTCACATTGCCCACATAAATTTTAGCCCTTCGGCTACCTTTCTAAATTTAATCATTGCTTGGTCTATTTTAACAGGTAGGAAATGTTCTGTAAGCAAGTTTGGTTCAACGTTGGAATTGATATACGATAATATGAATTTCTCGGTTGCTTATTCCCATAGAAAGTTTTGAGCAAAATACTTAGAAAACTTAGAAAAAGCACTTTTCACAGCTACAAATTGATAACTTGCTACTACTACTAATAGACACCACTCAAACACCATGTTCATGACGTCACACGAGCTATCAAGGGAACCAAGAAAGTTTTGTCGCTTTTTGTGGAGGTCTGTATTTAATTGGCCCTCACACCGTGAGTTGAATGCGAATGGAGATCAGGCGAAGGTCAGTTATTGGTGTGGTTATAGCCAACATACTACCTGGTGTGGCAGTTCAGTTACACCGTGAACGTGCGGAAGGACAGAGAACATAGGACCTCCACAGAGCGTCATAAGGGCGTGTATGCTGTACGAGTTCAAACTGGGGTCAAACGCACCTGCAGCGGGGCGGAAGATATGCCAGGTCTTTGGTGTGGGTGTCGTGACTACGCGGACAGTGCAGCGGTGGTTTACCAAGTTTAAGGACGGTGACGGAACACTCGAAGACGCACCACGTGCAGGAAGACCAACACAGGTACCAAATGAAGATCTTCAGGCAGCAATTGAGGCGAACAGTGGCCAGACATGTGAGGAACTTGGACTACAATTCAGTGTGAGTGGAGAAACAATTCGGGAGCACCTCCATCAACTTGGAAAGCACTACAAGTTGGGTCGATGGGTCCCACATGATTTGACTCCGGGCCAGAAGGCAACGCGAGCAGAGGATATAATATTATATCACCTGTGTTTCTTTGCTGTCTCGTCTGAGGAAGGAGCAATTTCTGGACAGGGTGTTAACATGTGATGAGAAGTGGGTCCTGTACGAAGCTCCACGGCGTCGTCGTCATTGGTTAGCATCCCATGAACCGGTTCCAAAACAGCCGAAACCAGCACTGCACCAGAAGAAAATCCTACTGTGTGTTTGGTGGACTGCTCGCGGCATCGTGCATCGGGAACTGCTACCAGCTGGTCAGAGCATCAATGCAACTGTGTACTGTCAGCAGTTGAGCCGTGTTCAAGAAAAACTCAAAACTCTGAATCGCAACCTCCTGTTGCAGGACAACGCTAAGCCCCACGTGGCTAGGATGACCCGGGACACCATTTTACGCCTTGGATGGGAAACACTCCGCCATACTCCCCGGACATTGCACCGTCCGATTTTCACCTGTTCCATTCCTTGGACAATCACCTTACAGAACGCCAGTTCAAATCCCTATTAGTGGTGCAAAATGCACTTGATACATTCTTCGCTTCACGGCCCACCAAGTTCTACAGCGATGGAATCCATGGCCTTCCAGAACGTTGGCAGAAGGTCGTCGATGCTGATGGGGACTATTTTTTATCTTCCAGGTACGTTTTAGGTGACATATCGATGTTCGAAGGTGGTGGGTGAAAAAGCGACAGAACTTTCTTGCTTACTTTTATAACACATCATTGATTTTTTCGTTTTCGTTACAGTTACTTTTAATATAAACATGATTCCACATTTTCCGTAAAGACATATTGGAAATATGTACTTAAAGACATATATACTTCATTTCAGTCTACGAAATAGCTCCGAGTTTTATTTACATTTTTTCTATTTAAACAATAAAAGATTTGTGATCCGTATTAAATATGGATCGCTTATATCATTTTCCAATACCAACTTCCATTACTTTAATGAAAGAATAATAAATTTTCCTTAATCTGTTTCGGAGGTATGCATATTTAAAAGTTTTGCGCAATTAAAGGTCTCAAAGCAAAATACTCTTTATCACATAGAACAGACTAGCTACCTCATAATCATATTATCGTTAGAAAGGTCAGATAATGCTCTATCACTTTCACTTCAGGGTGATTTTCACAGCTCACTCACTTGAAGAGTAATTAGAGGCACACGGATGGAGATGACGTTGAATTCTTTTTAAAAACGTTCATCTTTTATTGTTTCTTGCGTGATAGTCTTATAACCGCTAATAAATAATTGTGCACTCAGAAACGATGCAGGAACTTTGTTCATCAATCCCATCTTTAAATTGTTGCCACAACATTATTTTGTATTAAACCTGTAGTAAAATTTAGGAAAAAATTTGGCTAGAAAAGGAAAAAAAGAGTCGACGTGAGATTTTATCTTGCATCGCGTAGTTAAACAATTGATCACATACAACCCTCGTAGTAGTGTCATGGTTCTTTCGTGGTTGTGGACTTTGAGTCGGCCTGAGGTGCAGCGCGAGTACGAGTCAATTTTACAAGGCGAATGCTTGAGTTCTATCAAGACTAGGACCTCGATAGCGTTCCATTCATTTCCCCTGAAAGTGCTCACCAAAGTGCTCAGCCTGGTTGCTAAGCCCAAAATAAATAAAATCTTTAAAGCTACATTGTTGGTTTGTACAACATCTGCGGTCTTCCTCTTTAAGAAGCCTCCGTACCGAATTTGATGACGTCATACGCCTGCGCAATTACGGGTGTTCTAATTTCTCTGCGAAAATATACAATGTCAAAATCTCAGATAGTTCATATGATACACATTTACAGGTATTATTGGGGCCGCTTTTCAAAATTTCACTGTTGCTTCCCATTTGTTCAATATCTTTAAAAAATATGAAAACTCACGTACACACTCGCACCGTAGGTAGGGAGGACTCTTAAATTTATCCCCCAATATCAATTCGGAGTCCATGGCCCTAACCACGAGCCATAAATAAAGGTGATTTTCAATTGTGTGTGAATTGTGTGACACCTCTCTCTGACTTCTGACAATACTTGTTTTTTCATAGAACAGATGAAAGGACACTTTTCAGTATTTCCTTTCCATTTCCGAGGAAGACAATATAAAAGTAGTAAATGTTATATAATAAAATTGTTGTGAGAAGGTTTCGTACTGTTACGATTGCCAAATTTAAATGAACCATATATGAATATTTCTATCTTAATTTAAGTATGTTTCTTCGTAAAACATCTGTGCAGGTAAGTTTCCTCCCATAGTGTTTGTACTTTTTTCATTTCGGGTAATTCCACGCCAAATCTTCCAACACTGGTTACATCACCATTTTAGAAAAAAATTATTTCTTGTACGTGGTTTCCTACATGTCTGAAGATATCATAACCACTTTTCAATATATATATATATATATATATTTCTACCAGGGAGACCATGTTTCTAACATGGCGTGTGGCGTTTTTGCTCCCATAGACATGTACGAAAACCTGAATATATCAAAAACCAGAAACGCTAGAGCCAAATCAAAAACTGTTGTGTAATGTGTAGCTGCTGAAGTGTATTTTCATATGTGAAATCACCTTTTCTCAAAATCAATTCCTTTATTCGAAAAAGTAGTCCGAAAATGAGTAACGAATTACATAAAATTGCATTTTTAAACTAATTTTTGTGGGATAAAGGAGTTGGATATAAGGATGCAATTTTTTGTATTTAGATCTATCAACCGGGTATCTGCATCCAAAAAATCAGACCCTTAAATTACACCCATTTTTTTCTACGGGGGTTCAAAAATGGCCCTTGGCGAAAAATGCCGGATTTCGGGCTTAAAATATCTCAAATGGGTCCTCATGAAAAAAAAAAATCTGAAATTTGCTGTCAAAGGAGCTTTGTATTTTTTTTTTTATTATTATTTAGGGGGCCCACCTTTCCACCCCTGCCTCTCTGCGTTCTTTGCACAGGTTAGGTCGTGCACTTGCAAGGGCGTGCAGCGCGCACTACTTAGTGCTTCCCAGCCTGGGGCAGGCTTGTCCCTGGAGATTGTTGGATTGCCGGAGTTCCGACATTCCAGCGATCTCCTATGTTCCGTCTGTCTGAGACAGGTGGTGTTGCGGGACGGTCTTTGTGACCCGGCGTCCGGAATGTTCTCCGGGTCTTTGTTCCTAAGTTTGGAACTTTTGCTGGGAGGGAAGTCCCTATCCACATATATGCTTTATTTGATACGAATTACATATATTACATAGAAGACAAACACAAGACAACACAGGACAAAACAAACGTTAAACTGGAGTTAGGCTTCTTCTTCTTTTCTTCGCGCCTTCTGCTTCCCTGTAACGAAATAAAGAAAAAAGAAAGGTATTTTATTTTAGTCTCTTCTTCTTCTTTGCTGCATCTAAATTTGTCACAGGGCCGCTAGTATTTCACTGGAAAGTCCAGCTTGGCT
>JAGDQP010013470.1:0-47731 GCA_022664845.1 Lepisma saccharinum
TAAAAGTATCACACATATTATTTAGATGAAGTACACAAGTATGGCATTCATGATTCATTGCTTCAACCAGAATTTTACTGCCATTTAGTGATCATCTGTTTTCTATTTCAGTAAAAAATTAATGGTAAATAATTGTCGTTACTAAATTCGTTAAAGTTTTTCTCGATTAACTCAAAGTCTTCAAGGATTAGAACGCACAATTTATGTGTACCCTTGGATATGAATTTAAAGACTAGGTTCTCATCAAACTCAGTGTTTGTAATTTCTATTGTTATTTTTGTTCAAATAATATTTCTGTCAAGGATACAAATGACAAACTTAAACAAAAGCTTTTCTCTCATTCAGTTAAATATTGCTGCATCCGAACACTACGATATTTCGAGTGTATCTGTGAATTGTAGTTCTGACATCTATTTTGATTAATTACGCCAGGTGAAAAGTCGTGTAGGGTATATTATGAACTGTTGTCTGGAAGGACAAGACGTTCAAGTGCTAAATTCTTTTAATTTCATATGATATGCAGTTTTCATTTCGTATTGACATCGAAACTCTGAACGTTTTCAACAAATGTTAGTGTATTTAATATTTGTACAGACAACAAAAGTTTTCTTTATACGTTTTCAATGTCTATTTGTTTTCAGTTCTCTGTGTAAATTTAAAATAAACAAAAAATGGAACTCATATTATGTAGCGTCCCCGAAAGCGCTACCTTCCAGCAAATGCTGCTTATGTGCCCCTCAGCTTTGGGCGAGGGATTATCTGATGTGGTGAAAAGCAATTATTTAATTAGTACGTAAAAGAGAAGGAAGAAGAGAAAAAGGGACTCTTATCTGCCTGCTGAAAATGAACTGGACTCAGGAATATAGCATCTACCTGCATAATGAAGACGAACTGGAGTCAGGAATATAGCATCTACCTGCCTACTGAAGACGAGCCGATGCCAGAAAAAGTTTTGGGAGTCCTACCTGCCTACTGAAGACGAGCCGATGCAGGGAGTAGGTTGGGAAGTCCTATCTGGCTACTGAAGATAAGCGGAAACTAGGAATAGGTTGACACTCCGCCTGTTTACTGAAGACGAGCCGAGGTCGAGAATAGATTGAGGAACAAGGTTGTAAGGTAGAGATAAATAAAGCATACAAGAAATGTAAGGGTGATAATGAGTTTATTTGCGGACTGCTGTCCGAAGAGGAACAACAAGAGAGTGTTTGGTGTGGTTTGGTCCGAAGCCTAAGGAATAATGAGTGAACTGCTCGGAAAATGCTTACATACATTGCTTCGGGCGTTCGTAAAACTTCGTGTGACGTAACACAGCTTTTCCGAAGATACAATTTAGACTCAGTTAAAATATTCTGTACATACATACAAACACACACTATATTACGTTATATGAATAGATATGAATGCCTATAACTACGTTTTGGGCAGTGGCGTAACTTCTGTGTGAACAGGGTCGACAAAGGCCACGGGCCCCGAGCCCCATCCAGATGGTGAGGGTCCCCCAGGTAGTCAGGCACTCCTATGTACTCCTATTAAAATTAACGACTGGATCGCTTCTAACCTACACCTACCTACTAAGTTTAACAGTGAGGCCAAATATGTACAGACCATTTTTCAGTAGGCTGTTATTCAACCATGGGTCTTTATAAATAAATATGGCCAAGTAGTTACAGCGGCACTTTTCTGCTATCTCCTACATTATATATGTTATTCTTGGATTTTCTATACTGTGTTTATATTCACGAGTGTTTGAACTGAGTTTATCCTATACTGTGGAGTGAATTAGACTACGGCCGGCGGGAGTG
This sequence comes from Lepisma saccharinum, assembly GCA_022664845.1. Taxonomy (NCBI): domain Eukaryota; kingdom Metazoa; phylum Arthropoda; class Insecta; order Zygentoma; family Lepismatidae; genus Lepisma; species Lepisma saccharinum. The sequence continues at coordinate 1,803 of JAGDQP010013470.1, forward strand.
TATTCATAGAAGGCGGCAAAGTTGTAATTTCTTTATATTGTCTCAATATAATTTTCATATTAAAGACTGATGACATGCTGAGGTAAGAAATACAATTAAGGGGAATTAGTATTAAACGTTAAAGTAAGCGCACTATAGCGGGGTATTTGCTTTACATATATTTGTCAGGAAATCCATTCACGGGTCAGGAGGGAACTGACTCTCCGGAATTGAGTTTTCTTACTGATATGTTGAAGAAACCAACATATTTATGAGAGAATTTATTTCCTGGAGAGTCAGTTTCCTCGAAACTTGTCCTCTGGGTGGTGGACCGTGATGCGGGACAGTTCTAGAACCCTGCCCACATGTAACATTCAAGGCACAGGCAGGTGATTAGAACGATTCATATAGTTCATAACGTAGTCGAATATGTCACACAGGATGCGAAATCATCCCGACCTAGGCGGGGGGAAATGGCAAGCTTTTACTTTGACTAGAACACTGACTGAGTGAAACCGTGAGTTGCACCTATGCAAATGTACGTACTTATTGTTACATTTTTATGTATTAAGTACAAGTACATTACGGTACCAGTCACTGTTGTAGTCAAAGTAAAAACTTGCCGGGGGAAATATTCCGGGATTGCTTTAGCACACGACTCTACCATATTTTACTCGATTTCGCTCAGTTTCTCAACAACTTCTATTGTAGCTGGCCTAATTATAACACGATGTCCCTTGTACCTTCCCGGTAAATTTTCATTTTTTTTCAGTATTAATAATTCTCCTTCCCTCCATAGAAATATATGGTTATGCTAGGTTAGTTCATTTTATCTGAGAGGTGCCGTGTTTGTTCAGCCCCTTTCTTAAGTATTACTACGACTCAATAATATTTGTAATATTTGCGCGTAGCAACTCTCATTGAGGTTGATCTGTATACACCATCAACAATACTTAAGCACGAAAGCTGCGTTAAAAAACACATCATATTGAGATCACCTTTGTACTCAATATTGTAACTCTAACAGACGCCGCACTGTACATGGTATTCAAAGCTTTGAACAATAAGTACTGTCCAGAGATAAGATGAAGAAGAGTCTTCTGTTCAAGGACTGGTATGCTATTTACGCCTGTAGTTGTTAATTAATCGTTTGTTTTAGGTATAGAACAAACTAAAGCAGATTTCAATTTGTTGGGAAAATACAAGTTAGGACAATACTGTATGTCAGTGCTATCCTCAAAGCATAAAGAATATTTATCCTAGGCTAACGCATTGTTGTTGCCGCAGTGTGCACCAGTTCAATTCACGGAATGCAATTTTCGTTCCCACGTTTCGTCACAGGTACACTTATCTTGTTTATTATAAGACACAACTTAATAAAAGTTTTAAAACAATACAATCCATATGCTTTCTCTCGCACCTTGGATGCACAGAACTAAAGTTTACCCCTCAACGTATTTGACCTTTATACGTCGTTGAAGTATTGGTATTTACTTATGTTTGATACGTACATACAACGTTTATGCTACATAAATTGATTCATTCACTCAAGTTTGACTCAATGGCTTGTAGGCTTTGACAGTCAATTGACGATGAGTGTTCATGACCTACGCTAAACAAGCTATAACGTGTAATGGATAATATGGAAGTTGCTTGGTCGTCTGACACCTAGGCCTGTAAAAAATACTGGATTCTGGACACCGTTATCCATGAACCACAATACTATTATCAACCTTCATGCGCTTGACACCATCTTTGACGCCTTCTTGTCGATACTTTAATAGGCATGCGACTATGTACTATGTCGTAAAATGTATAGCCAATTGAACAAAGAATAAATTGTTACCTGGTCCGAGCGGCACTTCCGATGTATACGCTAATTAACTGCTACTTACTCCTTCCATCAACAGAACATAACTCCACGTAGTATGAAGTAAAAGACAAGACTTACTTACAGTATACAAGAGAAATTTGATAAATTACGTCCTGCGAAACGTGCTTGATTCCGACGTCTTTGTTCCAGAACGGGGCACGGCGAACATATATCATATATCATCTTCCACCATCTATATTTTTGGGCTTTTACTTTCAGTTACACTTCGTTTCGAATGGAACTTAATTACATATGCAGTTACAGTCAACGTAGCTAGACAACCTTTGATATAGCCATTTATTTTTACGCATTTGCTACTTTTTCTTGCGAATGGATAACATCCTTGAAGTTAATTCTGATCTCTCGAACTCCGCGTTCGAGATTTTCGATATGAGCAGTGTGTGCAACATTAACTCCGCTTCGATGCACACATGCACCGTTGCCACTCAATGACTACTTGTACAACTGAATGAACACAAAACACTAAAAATACTGGCATTTATATCTTCAATATTTTTTTTTAATTTTGCCCCTTTTATAACGTAGATATCCACGGGCTTTGATTCGTACGTTATAAATACTGATTGCAAATACTATAAAAAAATTGTAGTATACAAATACTACTATACTGTAGTACTACTATACAAATTGTAGTAGCAATTTGTCACACAAATTCCAACCTTCAAGTTTTAATATATTTGGGGGAAGATATTGTTTTATTTGTAATAAATTTGCACATTTGACCTGTATCATTATTGATATAATTTTAATTTAAAAAATGATATAAAGGTCTCATAGGCTATTTTGCTCTTTCCTGACTTCCCTACGCAATCGAACAAGGCCTGCGCCAAAGGTGCTAAAAGGACAGACATTTAAAAATATTGAAATTCCTGATAGTAGAGTTTGGAATTTTCAATTTTTCAATTCTGTATGTAGACTTTTATGTTAAATTGTTTTAACTTTAAGTTTGCTGATAATGTCTTTAGTGAACGTGGTGGTTCACGGATATTGTAGGGCGGTTTTTTTTTGCAAGAGAGACATATGACAAATATATAAAAATAATACAATTTGCGGCAATGAAAGCCCGTAAGTGTTCATGTTAATCCCCGCTGTGTAAACATGCACAGCAGAACGGAGAGAAAGGAGTAAACTTGAAGAACACAGAGAAAAACATACAAGACGTGGAGTTCGTCAGTGACTAACGTCATGTGTTTTTTTAAACTCTTCCACGTCTTATGATGTCTTTTTTTGTTCTTCAAACGTACTCCTGCCCGCTGGATCAAGTGATGAAAAATTAACGTTATCATTAACTATTGTGTGTTTTTCAGCTATTCTCTAACAAAGAGATAAATAAAACTATATACACTAAATAAGCAAGTCGAGTTCAATAGTTATTTAACAGAAATATTCCATTATTACAGTGCATATCTCAAAATCTTTATTTGTTAAATACAACCCTTAAAACTGAGTCCTGATACCACTAAACTTCCTTGTACTTTTGAAGCTAAGGACCTTCATTGTCTACGGTCCTCACCTGCTCTTGTTACGCCACTGGTTTTGGGTCTTTATTGCAGTGTATCCAAATTTCTTTCGTCTCATAGGTTTGGGCCGTAAAAGTTATTATTTTTCCGTACACACGGTATAATTATATGAATGCCCAATATATGATTTTATGCAATTTAATTCATTGGTGATTTAGTGACTAAAATACTTGTGACTACGTGCATGAAGTAAAATGTGAGTGACATCACATATGCCGCTCCCTGAGAGGGAAAATTTTGAAAACTGTCAGTTGTAAGGTTTTTAGTTTTTTTTCTAGAAGTCCTTTTTTTTTTGAAATTTTTTAAAATGATCTTTCATATTGTTCAGTCGCTGTTTGCACTAAAAGATATTTCACTTTAACCACTGCTTGATAATCACTTTGTTAACACTTAGGAGAAATCACTTAACTATTGTTTTGATAACTGCTTCACTAAACAATGAAAGGAAATAACTGAATATCTTTAGTTCTGAGCTCACTTGTAGTCTTTCAAGAATTATGGGAATACTCCTGATGTCTTCTTCAAATATTCAAGGTGAAGTTGAAATTCTGCCACATCTCTGCCGCTGAAGGGGGTACTACCACCGTATTCTGTTGCAGACCGATACTGCCGCCGACTCTAATATCTAGGACGGAAAACGTTGTCTCCATAGAAGCATAATGCTGTTTTTTAAATCAGGAGAACCTTGATCATTGAGCTTAACCAGAGCTCCCTGTTCTCCTTCCTTAAAAACTGCAATTTGATTTATTCTTTGAAAACCTTCATAAGTAATGTTAGATCTTTATTAAAAGCATGTTTTCCAGATTACGATTCCCGCAATAATGACGAATCTTCGTTAAAAAATCTTCTCAAGTAGATTTACTAGAATTCAATAGGTGCCGTTCGGGGAAACCAGAAGATCCCAAAGTTTATCCGGAATAATTAACTCAAAGTAGCCCCTTTTCGCCTTTTATATAGTTGTACCTATCCGTCAGGTCAACACATATTGTCATATAATTGAACCTATCTTTCAGGTCATAGTGGATAGCCGTCAGGCAAATGTATATGATCGTAGAAATGAACTTATCCTTCAGGTCATAGTACCTATCGGTCAGGTAAATGTATATCATCGTAGTGTTAGTTTTCCCTTTGGCTTCATTTGTTCTGTCTCTAGGCTCGTTCTTACTAGGTCTTCTAATGCATCTTTAAATTTGTCTTGGAGATAGTTTCTTGGTTTCGTCTAGTTCTTAAATTGCTTCCTGGAGGTCAATGTAGCTTAATGAGAACTGACACGTATTTGGTAAAATGGTTGGTATCTCGGCCATTGGCTTAAATAATACCTGTTCGTCATTTTTCTGATATGTGCCAGTTTTGGTTTTATGGATGACAGACGTACTCCCTGCTGGTTGACAACTACCGCTGAGTTATTTTATGGATTCCGCTGCTGGTTGACTGCGGCCACTGAATTGTTTTATCGTTTCCCTGTTAGTTGAGTGCTGGCGTTGAATTGTTGTTTCATCTTCCTTCATTTCGCATTTTTCCTTCTTAGGTCTTTGCATAATTTCTTCTGGTTCATCTTTCTTTATTTTGCATTACCTTTTCTTCTCATATCTTTGCTTCATTTTTAGTTTTTTGCTTTATTGAGTTAAGTGACTATGGATATCAGGTGTTTAATCCAGGTGTCAATTTTCTCTTCTACAGCCACGTTATCGTTGGCTTGATAGCGTGACTGTGGTCGTTCAAGAGAATCTTGGCCATTTGACTTAACTAAGGTTTCCTGGTAATCTTCGTAATCGTCTTGGCACTTCACTGGAACGATACGGAGAATCTCAGTCATATGCTGGACTGACGACTTCATTGACATATGCTTATTAGTACATAGCATTATTCATCTCAGGTCTTCTCCCATCTAATTTCTCATAACTGTAAGCCTTTGGTTTGGTGATTCTTTGGTCCCGTTCGCTAAGCATTTGGTCCATTTTGTGCTTCAGCTCGCTGACTTCTTGGTTCAGGCTGCTGAAAGTTTCATTCATGCTGGTGAGTTTTTGGTTCATTTTACGTCTTGTGTATTAAGCCTTGCACTTAAATCTTGCTTTAAGCTGCTGAAATTTTGCTCCAATATCTGCTACAGTAGAGCCCGACTAACCACATCTCCTTTCTCCTGTGCTGGTTCTTTTTCGGTGCTTGCTGCTCCTGGTTCCATTGATTCGGTCATCTTGGCCTCTTTCCGCTTCCTTATTCTGCTGCTGCTTCTGTGAGGATTAATTTCATCATACTCCCCTGGGTTATGTAGTCTTTCCGGACTTATATTATTATACTCGTCACTTTCATCATGTGACTATTACTCTCTGAACATTATGTGCGCAAATCTGCTCGTATTTCCAGCCTCTATGCTGGGCACCAATATATGTAACGTCCCCGAAAGAGCTACCTTCCACCAGATGCTGCTGATGTGGATCCCGGCTTCGGGCGTGGGATTAACCAATGAAATGAAATGCAATTATTTAATTAGTACGCAAAAGAGAAGGAAGGAGAGAAAGGGGGACTTTTACAGGCCTGCTAAAGACGAGCTGGAGTCAGAAATATAGCATCATCCTGCCTACTGGATACGAGCCTATGCCAGAAATAGGTTGGGAACTCCTACCTTTCTACTGAAGACCAGCCGATGCCGGAAATAGGTCGGGAACTCCTATCTGCCAACTGAAGACGAGTCAGAGTTAGGAATACAGCATCTACCTGCGTAGTGAAGACTAGACGATGCAGGGAATAGGTTGGGGACTCGTACCTGCCTACTGAAGACGAGCCGGAATTAGAAATATAACATCTACCTGCCATGGGTCGAGAACTCCTACCTGCCTGCTGAAGTCGAGCTGGAATAAGGTAATATCATCTACCTGCTTACGGAAAACGAGCCTACGCTGGGAATAGGTTGAGACACTCCGCCTGCCTACTGAAGACGAGCCGAGGTCGAGAATAGGTTGAGGAACATGGTTATAAGGTTGAGATAAATAAAGCATACAAGAAAGGTAAGGGTGAAGATAAGTTTATTTGCGGACTGCTGTCCGAAGAGGAACACTTGGTGTGGTTTGAGCCGAAGCCCAAGCAATAATAGCTGTCAATTGCTCGGAAACTGCTTATATACATTTGCTTCGGGGGTTCGTAAAACTTCGTGTGACGTAATACAGCAATCCCGAAGATACAATTTAGAACCAATTCAAATATTCTCTACATAATAATCATACTATATTACGTTATATGAATAGATATCAGGGCCTATACCTAAATTTTGAGTCTTTGATGTATCTTAATTTTGTACATCTCATAATGTTCGGCACTAAAAGTTATTATTTTGCCGTACACACAATATAATGTAAGTCAGAAAACATACTTTTGAGAAATTAACATTTTTACAACTAAAAGAGAATACTGAAAAAGAAATGTCATGATTATACAGTATTTTTATTCACACAATTTATCTTTCCAGTATACAATATTATTTTAATGATATTTATGCATCGTTATGACAATAACAATGAAAAATAAAAAACAATATACGTGATTGAATGTATTTCCAAAATTATTAATTAACACATTTATTGACGATCAACATCAATCGAAAAAAGACAGAACTTTAGTCTAGAAAACCACATTAACCTAAAATCACAAAGTTTTTGACTGACAATGCTTTTCTTCTAAGCTGACGATAAAACTATGGCTATAGAGGTATAAAACGACGTCTTACTATGGCTATACAAAGTCATTTACTGTGTGAATCGGTTACATTACTGGAAAACCAAAATCATATTCGTGATCAGCATACCTGAATAATACAGAATATTTTTAAAAAGTTCAGAAAACTCAGCAAATGGTGAAATTTTGTTGCACAGTGTTATAGATAATATGTGTTTTGAAATGTTCTCATTGTACAGATGCTTATCAGAATAATGGAAACACCTGTAGTTGGCAACACGTCAGATGTATGGGTTGGCAGTGGTGTCGTGGCGACCGCAGCGCCGGACTGCTGGTGGTGGTGTGTTAGGTCGGTCTCCATACTACGTCAGGCGTCGTGGAACAGGAGTGTGCAGTGGCTGCAGCAGACGGAGGTAGTGTAAAATGGGAGACCTCTCAGAGTTTCAAAGAGGGCAAATTGTTGGTGCGCATTTATGTGGAGTGAGTGTGACGGCAGTGGCTAGTGTGTTAGGTGTGTCGTCAGGGACAGTGTCGAAGGTAATGACGGCCTACACAACACACGGGAAAACCACATCGGGGAAGCGGAACAGTGGGCGGAAGAAAAGCATCAGTGACAGGGCACGCCGGGTATTAAAGCGCATTGTCACGCGGAACCGTCGTGCCACTGCGGCGCAAGTGCCGGAGGAACTCAATCAGCACCTCCCCCAACCTGTTTCGACAATCACAGTCCGCCGCGAATTACATGAGATGAACTTACGGGGTCGTGTTGCACGGGCCAAAGCTCTCATCAGGTACCAGAACGCTTTAGCACGCCGCAAATGGTGCCGCGACCATGCAACTTGGACCGTTGACGACTGGAAACGTGTGATATGGTCGGATGAGTCACCATTCACCCTATTCCAAACCACGGGCCGTGTTTATGTGTGGAGAACGCCCAAAGAAGCGTATGATCTGCAGTGTCTCCGCCCAACTGTGAAACATGGCGGCGGCACGGTGATGCTGTGGGCCGCAATATCATGGTTTTCATTGGGTCCTGTGGTCACACTTCGCGGACGCATCACTGCCAACGATTATGTCGCAATTTTAGGAGACCACTTGCATCCTATGGTCCGGATGTTGTTCCCGGACAATGACGCCATATTCCAGGATGATAATGCACCCATTCACACAGCTGGAGTTGTTGCAGCGTGGTTTGAGGAACATCGGGATGAAGTTCAACACCTCCCCTGGCCCGCCCAATCCCCAGATCTCAACATAATTGAACATCTGTGGTCCATCTTGGAAACACGACTCCGGCGACGATTTCCACCTCCATCCTCTCTCACAGAACTGGCCGATGCCCTGCACGAGGAATGGTGTAATATTCCACTTGCTACCATTCACGACCTCTATGCCTCCATCCCACGTCGCATCAAGGCTGTTCTGAAGGCGAAAGGTGGCCCGACACCATATTAATCTGGTAAGTTGCACTTTCGTTCAGGTGTTTCCATTATTCTGATAAGCATCTGTATATATTTATTGGTGTTTAAGGTTTCTGAATAAAGGAGAATTTCATATTATTTGTGCTAAATGAATTCTTTCAATAGTTTGACTTCCTTTATGAAACGATTAGTTTTTGCAAAGTACATTGGACGTTTTTGTTTTTTGTTCACAGATTTATAATCCATTATGCATTCTTTCAGTCTGGTGTGGGTATCTATCTTAGTTCTGCTTGAGTTAATATTGTAGCATTTGCAGGTAGCTCTATATACGCCTGAGAACGTATTGCCGACCAAAAGTCGTTTAGTGATGTAAAAAGTAAGGATTTGCAACATTGTTCCATAGAACAATATGAAATATAGAATAAACGTTTTCTCATGTAACGTTCGTAGCAAGACTTCTGTATGTAGCACAGAACTATTTCACTGCAAAGGATTAATCTTACATCGAATATTAACAACAGGCATCTATAAGAGTTCAATTTTATGTTATGTTGAAAAAACTAAAACGTTACTATAGGTACGTTGACACTATAGGTAATAACAGAAGAAAAGCATATTGGTACTTTTTTGTTATTTATATTGTTGCATGAGTTTGTTTACATTGTTCAAGAGAAGCATATTTGGTTTGTAATTACGAGAATAGTTATAGTTCCCTACGCTATAGTAAGAGTTAGGAAAAATAATTTGTGTAATGATTATTATGTATGGTGGTTCTATGTCAGAGTCAAGAAAATACACGAAAGGGATGATATCAAGAATCAAGGATATGCTTTATGTGCACTTATATCTTTATTTGAGACCTTGGGACAATTAACTTAAGCAAAATGTAGATGACCTATTACCGGTAAGTAATGAAATATAGGTGCACTGCTTCGTAGAGAATATCCAATCTCTATAGACTGGAAGAGAAAATCGAACAGTTTACTGAAGATGAAACAAACAGTCGCACGTGGACACAAAACAAACAATATCTAAGACATCTTGAATATCAAGTTATTTTAAGTCATCTTCAATATCATTTTTCGGTAAGTATTTGCTGTGATAGGCAAATACCTCATCACACCCCACTCGTCTCATGAAAAATATGGTATACAATGTATGAGAGGAATTACTCCGAAAATAATCATGATTAGTTTTAGAGGTCGTCTCGCTTACAATCCTAAGGGAAATGTAGATATATCATAATGGAGCACCGAGTCATTACAGACATTTCGAATGATGGTTATACGAACAGGTTTTCATGAATCGGAGATACCAAATATTTAATATTCAAACAACCTCAAAGGCGCAATATTCTAATTCTGTACCTTGAGTAGACGTTTCCTTCAGTTGGTAATTAATATACATTAAATCAATTGAATTTTACTATAAACATTAAAAAACAAACTTCCTATTCTTTTGACAGCATATATTGCAACAAGATGTACAAACGTCAAAAGACTGGATGTGAAAAAGCAATACAATCTGAATATAGGTTATGTAGATTGTGATCCACTGGTATATGTATGTAAAGTAGTCATGATAAATCTAGGGTTTGCTTAGAAAATGCCTACGATTGTTTATATAATTTAACAGCTCCGTTTCTTTATTTTACGTGAGTGGGATTGATTATAAAGGAAATAGTTGTCTTCCTCTGATAGATGTTGAAGGTGCTCTGGTCAGTTAAGTGATCTGCAGGAATTGACTTACCAGCATCGCTGACCCCAGAATGACGATGTCTTTGAATGGAGAGTGTGTCTGTGTATTCTGCCTGCCATCTGCCGACAAGCGAGGATAACGAGTTGAATGGTGGAAGTTCGTGTTCACAAAGTTTCTAAAATAATTGTAAGTCGGGTAAGCTAAGCGTAAAAGTGAAAATTGAATAATTCAGTGAATTTTATTTTAATTAATGACACTTACCATATGCTTTTCAAAGCAGGTAAAGTATCCAAATAGATTAATCATGTTAATTTAGTTTTGTATAAATCAGTGCAAATAATTTATTTAAATTTTCAGATGTGCTTAAAGTGCAAATAATGTTAAAATAAATAGTTTTATTTTTAAATTCGGAGTGATTGGTGTAGGAGGGTTTAACGCAATAGCAACAGTCAAGCAGGGCGTAATCTTTAACATTAGATCTTATTTAGTTCTGAATAAGATAACTTAGATGTAGCTAAATAGTTTGCTACGAGTATTAACAGCAACTTCATTTCCAAAAGTATAATTTCAACTAAACTGTGAAATTAAGATTTTTAAATAATTATAGGTGGTTTTCAAGCACGATATAATTTACAAACCGTTTGATTGCAAAGCTGAAGTGCTAGTTTGACACGTTAAATCATTCAATAAGTTTGATAGTAGAATTAATCCAGTAATTTCTGAAACTATTAAATCCCCAATAAAGTCAGGACGTGAGTAAAATCCGAGATTTTGTGTTCTAAGGATGATAATATATAATAACGTTATCATTAAATTAACTTGCTAATTAATTTTCGCTTAAAATCAGTAAAATTCCGGTTAAGTAGTAATCCTGAACATTGAGCTAATTTTGTGTAACTAAGCAAAACCACGATAACTGAATCTTTGAATCGAAGTCTGGTTTAAACTAAATTGTTGGACAATTTGAACTTCATAATTTCAAGTATTAATTAATTTAAGCAACTGAATACGCGACAAACTAATTTAGGTTAATTGGAATTGACTTTTGGTCTAAGTAGAACAAATATTGTTAATTCCTTAAACTATTAACTTCATTAGTTAAAGTGATTTACTTAAAAAGAAATCGGTAACCATTTAATCAAATACAACCTTAAGTTGAAGCGCCATTTAGATGAAGGGTTGCATGAGTGAATACATGAGTGTCAACGTCATAAAGCATGAACAACGGCGTTTTATACATTGCTTTTCTAAGATTTCGTATCAGTATAAATTTTACGTTACTCTTTGAATGGTCTCTGACGTAATTATTCCAACTGGAATCAGCTAGATTCATTATTAACTTAATAGCAGTGAGTCACTTAATTGTCAATAGAATTATTAACTAACTGAAATATTGTGCTTTTTCCTTCAACTAGTTGGAATCAGCTATCCATTTAGGATTATATGCAAATTCCATCTGAAGATTACTTTATGTACCCGTATTTTGAAGAATTTAAAAGTTTTCTGCTTCAATTTCTTTGGATGAGATTAACAATAGGTTCCATTATGATTATCATCTATAATTTTGGTTCTTCTAAACGATTAAGGTTAACAACATCCAAGGAAGGTATCGTTACAGAACTAAATATGCCCTTAAAGCGATTTTTGTGTTCTAAATTTCATAATAGTGAATCCCGTGGATTGAATTACATAATACTTAAGCAAGAGGAAGGGAGAACATCCGCGGAAATTCTGGACTTTTCCTGTTATATAATTGTCAGCCTTTTTGAAAAAATATAATTGTTTCTATTAGTGAACCCCTACCTGCAAAGTATTTTTATGTAGTAGTCTGACGGAAATGAAGAACAAGTGATATTTTAGCTCTTCCATTGACAGAGATCAGTCACTTCAGAGAAAGTATAAATGGACTCACAGCAGCTAAGAGATATATAAACTCATGAAATGTGTATTGATAGAATTACGGTATGATAACGTAAGAGATATAGAAAATGCAAAAAATATAAAGAAAGAAAATATAATACCTTACTAGTCTGCAGATAATTCTGAGGAAACATAATTTCTCAACCTTTAAGTATTATTTACTGAGTAAATTCGTGACTGTGTACACCACATGCAACGTAGGAAGCAAATGACAAGCATTAGAACCAATGCGCAAAACATGATGGAACATTTTGCAAATTTAATTTGTAAGGTAGGGGGCCCGAATATGGCCCACCTAAGCTTTGTTGATATTTTTCACTAAGAAAGACTATTTATTCGTATGAATGGACCGAACCATCAAATAGGGAGACTATTTGGACAAAAGAAAATAATAAATTTGCTTCCTAGAAATGACGTATAAAAATGTAATAAAATGAAAACTAAAATGTTACTAGTGGGCCATATTGGGAACATGGTCTTTCCAATATGGCCCACAGGTTATTTCCAATATGGCCTACTATTGAAAACAAAAGCGTATGGCAGAAATGCTGTGTAATCTTTCTCTATTACTCATATATTCTACATAGTGATATACCTTACCATATATATTGTTTATGTGCCATTACAAAACGAAAAATATGATATTAATACAAAATTTCAAAATGCGTGAAAATCAAGGAAAGATACAAGAAAAAACATGAATGAACAAAACGTAACACAAAAGAAGTAGTTCATAAAGTCACGTTTCACACGAGGGACAAAGAAATGGCCCATGATCTTTTGCGGTGAGTCCCACACACTCTTCATGTACGTATTTGTGACACGACACACAAAGACGCATGTCTGAAACCTTGTCTTCCTGACAAAGGTTACAAAACCAAGAGTCAAACGACGTGGAACAACCCGGTATCGGTTCGTCATGACTATTGGAAGCAAGCTGCTGAACGGCTGGACGCTTGACACGTGAAGCCACTTTCTTTGGTTTCATTTTCATCTTCTTATTGGTATTAATCTTCGCATTGGAATTGGTAACTGCCGTAAGAAACAGTTCTTGCTGCAAAACAATTGCCTTTGAGTTAATGGACGGTTTCCTGATAGAGCTAAGTACCTTTCTCTTTGGAATCGGAAGAAGTTCGGTAAATGATGGACTGCCTTCATGACCACCATCAGAATCCTCGCTTGAGGAACAATCCAAAATATTGTTGACGTCCTGGTTATCCTCTTCAGTGTCTACAATCACGATACTGCAACACACAAACTGCTTCGTACAACTTGAATTCTTATCAAATTACGTTGATAATTACGTTGGTTTCCAGTTTACCACAAAATTTCGACCCTCTTACCTGGAATTATCTTCGTTTCCTTCACTACACTTTATAATGATGAGTGTTCAGTACAAATATTTCAAATAACCAATTCTGTTATTCTAAACCGTTATGACTGCATTTTGCCCACTATCTTGCTATGGTGGCCATATTGCTCACTACTTACCTCTTAACATTTTTTGGCTCCTGCTAGTTAAACAATGCAATGCATTGTGTCAAACACCTTTTATGTTCACGTATGCTCACTTAGCTACATTATCCATGCCTTGTACTGATTAGCCTTTCAACAATAGATACTGAAACGCAACATTACTTACCTTGCTAAAATAACAGCAATCTACTTTCGTGCTCAATTTTACACTTCAACTGCAGTTGCTGCAGGTCACGCCACTCGCACACAACTGAGTCGGGCAAACATGCTTTCATTCGTCATGAGGATATAGTTTACAGTACCATCTAGTCACACCAACGGAAAGCTGCCGAGATCGCGGGGGTGGGCCATATTAGGAACCCGGGCCATAATCGGTACACGTACCCGATATGCATTTCCGTACTGGAGACTTGAACGGAGTGAAAATGTTTCGAACAAGGTCCAAATATTTATGGTGTGGGACTCAAGCGAGTGGATCAATTGACTTCCCGTTAGCATTTCATCACTTACATATAGCACCTATCCTTTCTAGCTATCGTATTTCTTTTCCTTGCCTTGTTAATTTACATCATTTTGATATTCTCCCGTGCACTTTGTTAAAAGTTGGTGTTCCTAACACAGTTATTTGTGTACTTTATCTTCCGTTAATAGAATTAGTTCTGAGAGTAAACTCTGTTCACCTCCCCATCGGCATAGTTCTAGAGTCGGACCCCAAATGAATCCTGCTTACGCATTTTTTAAATTGTAGTTATATCATTGTATTATATCGTTTCATTTGTGAATTTACTTTTAAAATTCTTTAAATTATTTTGTTGCTTAGTCGAAGTGAAATCGTCAACAGTCCTCGTGAGTTGTACGTGGTCTGTGATGAAACTACTGAACTGATTCTATTATAATGAGAAAACGTTTGCGGAATCGCGATGTAACGTGGCAACCCATGAGAGTGGTATGTAATGTACGTGCATGAACGAAGACGACTTCATTGGCCACTTCACCTGGTAGTTAGACGTCGTTGAATGAGCACGTGTAGTGTGTGATCGTTCCATTTGCAATGACTGAGCGAATAGAGCAACGAATCTGCATCAATTGTTTTCTTTTGGCTAAGCTGGAACATTCGTTCGCAGAAACTATTCGAATTATTGAAAAGGTTTTCGGTAACGATGTAATTAGTGGAGCTCGAATATATGTATGGTACAAATGATTCAGGGATGCCCTGGAATCTGCTGAAATTGATTCCCGTTCTGGAAGACCCGCAAAGACCAGAACACCGAAAGGATTTGAATATGTACTGGCTGCAATCGACAGGGATCGGCGACTGGCAGTCCGAGAACTAGAAGATGAGCTGAGGATTCCAGAAACTAAAGTGTATTAAATTTTGACGGAAGATCTTGCCATGAAACGTGTCGCGGAAAAATCTGTACCGCTGCTACCAGACGAGGAGAACCATCATGCTGCACTGGCTAATTACATGCTTCAGATTGCTACCAATGAACTAAATTTACTCAAAAAGTATTCATCGACTTCTGGTAGTTTCTAAAACTTTAATCACCTTTGAAAAGGACGAAATTCGAGACTGCGATGTGATACTAGGTAGTTATCTGCTATTCCAACGCAGAACCTTGCAGAAGGTTCTGAAGAGAGGGAAAACGTCGCTGGAAAAGCGTAAAAATCCCAAGATGCTTACTTTGAAGGGGACTGATGTATCCTTGTCCAACGTACAGTGTTGCATGTATCTTCTACCTTATTTAAAAATATATGGATTTTTTTATCATATGGCTCGATAATTTCGTGTTAGACTACGTACATCTATTTTGTAGAACGTTTAGTGGCTATTAATAAAATTTTAGAAGAAAACACCGTTACAAAATTATGAACACAATGGTAACACAGATCTCAAATAAAATGTAAACTAAATTTAGAACTATTTAAAATACAATAAGTTGCTTATCTATTTCCCTTATTTTAAGAGGCAGAGAACAACTAAGAAACATAATTCAAAGTCTAAGTGAGGCTTAGTTCGAAGACAGTAAAACATACTTTCAGAAGATATTAAGCAGCCGTTAATTGTTCTTGCAACTTATATTTGCACGCATACAAACACAACAAAATATATCGTTCGTAAATAACTACTGTTACCTTGTCACCTCTTCGAGAAAAGTGAAAATAAATGTCGTTGTTTTATGATCGTATTACTTCAATGCTTGCAGTTATTTTACTTTTAATCATACGATAGGGCGCAGACATCTACGACATCGAATCGAAATGTGAGAAATGATATCACATATCGTGGGTTCCAATCAGAAAATCCCTTAGTAATGTTGAAGAAAATGAATGAAAAACGATATAGCGAAAGAACCAAGGAAGGCCAAAGAAGGAATTTTCTAGGAAAACGAATATATATTACAGAACCCTATTATTGTTCCTTTTAATTGATTTCCAAGGATGCCATGACTGTAATTTGCCTTTTTACCCTTGACGACTTCCTGTGTTTAATGCTTATCTAAAAGCAAGGGAATACTGATATATATTTTGTGCATTTGGCGCTTCCTTGGCTTTTGCACTGTAACCTTCAAACTTGAGAAGAGCCAATTTTGATCTGAATGTAACCTACATGAACTCCAAATGCTATGTTGCTGGTGTTCATAATTTTGTGATGTATTGCATTATTGAATTTGTATTTTTTCCTTGAAGATTTAGTGTTAATGCTGTAATTAAGCTATTCCGAGTTCAACACCCGGAGGGGACAATTGTTTAGAAGCCCACTTAAAACTACCCATACGTAGAACGTCATGGGAAGACATTGTAAAACTAGCTTGCCCAAGGATCACAAGGTCTCAAAATAGCCTTTGAGCAGAACAGCTGTTATCATATGCATACATACAAACATACGTCATCATGACGTAGTATAATAAAGGTACACTTATATTCCATCAGTAGTTTTTGTGTGACAACGAATTGCATACCCAGTCTTGATTTTAGAGTATCCCAAAAGATACTGTGTGAAGACAGTAACTGCAAGTAACACTTGCCATGTCGAACTGATTCCTAAATATGTTCAAAACGCTTCCCACGGAAGGCACCTACTTCTGCATTTTCTTAAGGACCTTGTCTATGCTATGTGGTGTAATTATATTATATTAATCATTTGCAGATTATTGTTTCCATAACGTACACGGATTACCATCCTACAGCTTCTTCATAAAATAGTCAACAGAGGAAAAGGTCAAGCAGTGACAGATCCGCTGACATGACAGGTTATGGTCCTCAGGAGGTAATGCGAATTCCAAATATGTCATATTATCTATTCCACGTTCCGAAATTACCTTGCATACCTGCGTGCATCATGGAGGAGAAGCAATGAAGGTTGATAGGCATTGCCTGCTTCTACGTCGCGCGTCAACTCAAATGCCATTCATCAAGCTCTTCGTTCATGCTTAGCAACTTTCTCGACAACTTGTATTATAGGAAATATCTGTCATGTTTGGTAATCATCATAACCTGAACATTTATCAACAACTATAAGAGAATGATATTTTTTCTCGACATCAAGGGAACTCAAGCTGATACTAATACCGTCCTACGAATAAGTGTCATGTGTAGTGCCTCACGCAAGGCAAGTTGAGGCGAGAAATGGGTCGGTCTCGCTTTGCTTCGCAGTTACAAGAAGGGACTAGTTTTCGCTCCAGCGATGGTTACTTAGTAAACAAAGTACTTGTCTAAACCACTGAAGATTTTATAACTTAATTTAAATAAATAGGCCTATTGCATCAAACATTGATGAATAATAAGAATAATGGAAAAGTAAAAATTACTAGGTAACTATGATTACAATTATAATCACTAGCAATAAGTAGTCAGAATCGCTAACATACCAATAAACCCCATCAAGCCCCAAAAGTACCTCTTAAAATAAAGTGATCCGATATATAGTATGTTAAACGTTTCAACATGATCCTCTTTAGAGGCGAGTAGCAGCAACAACTAACCTACCCCTAACTACCATCAACCCAGAAACCCTACCCCTAAATAGAAAATTAAATTTACAAAAAGTTGTGATATCCGAATCCAACACACGCCGTGTCAAAAACAAAGCTAAGTTCCCAAGCAGTACAAAAAAGAGAGATGTTTCAGCATATGGAAGTTTTGATATATACTCAAAATCCTGCGCTGTGTCTAGTTCTACTTAGGCTTGGAACGAAATTCCAGAACACTGTTCGAGACTCAGATTCTTCATCGTCATTCATACGTAAACTTTAAAATGATCTGCAAGGAAACATACCACAATCCTATTTAACATACTAGACTTAGTTTTATGCAGAGCGACACGACACACTGATTCTTTCTATCATAATTCTTATTATTGTTTTCACTCCTGTTAGTACGTAAACGTAAGTAGTATTTCTTCTTTCTTTCTTGAATATTTTCGCTTTGTTTTCTCGGTTCAATCATACATATTATGTAAATTTAATGAAGAATTTTCAGATGCTTGAGTGGATAAAAATCTGGTGTCATTCAAAAGAAGTACATGAAATGAAATTACGCTAATGCTTTTTTGTCTTGGAGGGTCACATTACTTGTACACGAACATCAGCCATTTCATTGTATAACAGAGACTATCTGGGACATCACTTGCAATACCGAAAGTATTTTGTGTCAATTGTGTACTAGTAATTTCTTTAGTGCTTCTAGACATAAAATCACTATCGAAATTGCTAAACCAATTAGAAGAAGGAGGAAACATCCTCCAATATCATTAATTGTCAATGTTCGAGGAGATTTATCAGGTAATACTTCATAGTTAAGTGGTAGATGTAGTTTACGAGATACCTCACCTTCCCACAACAAAATAATTCCTGATTCAACTAGTCGTCTGAGGAAAACATTAAATGTGTTTAACAGGGGGCTATTTCTAGAAAATAGATATCCTATGTGCATTGTTGAAATTGGATCTTTCATCACACGTAGATCAAGATCTTTCCTATCATGATTTCTTTCATACCATTTTTGTATATACCCAGAAGGGTAGATTTCTGCTACAACTGCTATTTTACCTTCTTTTACTAAGGCGTACATTTCCTCAATATTTTCAACTAAAATATTTCTGTTAGCAATTGATCGAAGTAATGGATTTTGTGATTTAGATAAATACTTCCCATAATTCCAATCTGGTGTACCCCACTTCATTCCGCTATTAAGAAACTCTTCTAGAGTGTTCACTGGCTTCTCAAATCGTGGTAATGTTAAAAACGAAACTAGGTTGCTGTTGTAGGAAGTGATTAGAACAATTGCTGTTATCAGTGACCATACAATCAAGTGTCTAACTACAGTCACTACTGTGTCTGGCATTCCGAAACCTGTAATAATACAAATCGAATAGAGAAGTGAGTAAGTATAATTTCTGTATGGATTGTTTGAGTAGGAACATAATGAAGAATGGAAAATGGAAAAGAAGTACAGGAGAATTGAGCTGATGAGTATAAATCCAATAACAGCAAGCCAAACATTCCCTTCAAGAGGAGAAAATATTGACCACAGGTATTGAATTCGTCTCGGAGAGCGTATCATGAACTTTAACTGTGTATCTATGTATGAAATCGATTTATCTGAGCCTGGATATTCCCATTCGAGTGCCCTACCAGGAATTGCTGCTTGGTAATTGCCACTCCTGAGGTGATCATAGAAGCTTTCATTGTCAAAGTCTGAAAGTGGAAAAGTTCTTAAAGACCAAGTGAAATTGTGTTTAATAGCATATTCCATCATTACTCTGTAATCTATCCCATCATAAAAAGACCCATTTACAATAGTGCGAGGAATAAAAGAAGACATAAGTAATGATAGAGTTATTCCTTTTAAATCTAATAATCTAAATGCTGTTAACTTTTTTAAATTACTTGCATAGATGTTACTTGTCCATGTATCAAGGCTCTGAATTTCCATAGCATGTAAGTTGTTACCAAGAGTGTGAAACAACACTTCATGCAAGCTGGAAACAGAGGAAGATATGTTAATGAGTCTAGGATTTAATATATAAGTTTGAAGGTAGAATTTGTTTACTTTACAGTTTAACCATTTGCTCAATGGTTCTTGTATTGGGCTTCTTCCCACAACAACAAATGTCCTTTCCTTCCTCTGTAGGCTTCTCTGATAGGCTTTATGAATGGAAACAAATGTATTACACATATTTTCAAGAGTTAATACAAATGTTTCACATGCAAGAGTCATTCCATGCCCATAAAGATTTATAGCATTCAGAGAGTCTTGTATACTGTGCGTTAGTAGTGGAAAATACTCGAAACTTCCTTCGTTGATATTTATTTCCAGAAGATTGGTCTCTTCGAATATTACGGTACAGGTTTTGCCAAAGATCCTCAACTGAGTTATTTCTTGTATTGCTTCTGGAGATACATTTTGATTTCTCTGAGGCATTTCAATGTATGAAATCACTGTTCGTGTGATGGATACTACCAAAAGAAACTCTTGTAGCATTTTGATTTCTGTATCACCACCTGAAAAGAAATAAGAGATTATTTATTGTGACTGTGTGTAAGAGAACATCATAATAATATTTCCATCTACCATTGTGGTCTTTTCGGTAATTTAAAAGTATGACATTTCGATGTTTCTTTGGCATCATTACCAACCCTTTAACAATGATTACATACTTGCAACACTGAGACGTAAAATTTCGATTATTGTAGCCGCTGTTGCGTGGGCGTTTACTATATTCAAAGCTTCAAAGGGCATCTATGAGTAAAACTGATACAAAGAGAATTTTCATCTATAAAAATTTACAGCTGGCTGTACATTAATACTGGCCAGGAGAACATGCACCACTACTAATCTGGATTCATAAAAATAAGTCTATAGTCAGGGGCGTAAGCAACACCCCCGCAGGATCGGAGAACACTAGCTTAGGGGGTGCAGATGTCGTTTACTCAGTAGTATTACTAATAATACAATGACTAAGGGCGCAGCAACTGAAAGTAGAGGTGGGGCGCAAATGCAGTTAATTACGGCACTCTAAAGATAACAAACGTGTATAAACCTCAATACGCCACTGTTATTATGAATGCTATCAAATGCGAACATTTAGCAATTCGTACTTGAGTGTTGTGAACATCTGTTTCGAATGTTGCAAACGTAACAACTAAATACAAGTTTCCATAATCGGGCATAATCCATCAATGAAACATTTGCGCTCTCTGCCACCAACTAAGGTGTTTCTTATACATTTTCATCTGCTGAGTTTAAATTTGAAAACCGTTTATCTCTAGCACGTACCATTTTCTTTGGGGGTGGGTGTTGTACTTTTTATATAATCACGAGACTGGGGAGAAGACTATTGAAGATAAATGTAGGACCTCAGCACAAATGGTACAACTTCATCCACATTAAGTAAAAATAACATAAAAGAAGCGAATTATACCAATAGTCACTTGGTCTTTCTGCTCCTCTTATATTTTTCACAGAGTGTCTCGAGTTATTCTACCCAGCAAAAGTCAGCCAACATATTTTCACTTCATTTTGCACTATACCGCTTCCCCATATTTGCAATTTGCTGATGAAACCTTTCACGGTGTTCTTCAGAAACCTGCCCCAAGTTATCAGAGAGTAAATCGAGGTGTGAATGGAGGAAATGTTACTCAAGCGATATGTGGCAGGCACTCCATGAAAACAGGAATGTATCAACCTGCCCACAATATTCCTGTAATCCTTTGCATTGTTGTTACCTAGGAAGTTACTGCAAATGTCTCTAAAAGATTGCCATGTTAATCTTTAACTTCACTTGTAACGAAGCTTCTGTCTAAAAATGTCTCTGACTTAAGATCCTATAAATATTCCTTCCTTAAACTTGGCTTCGCTTAACTTGGGTAATTTTTGTCTGAGATACGCAAATCCCTTACCATCTCTATTCATGGCTTTAACAAATATCTTCATTGGACCAACTTATATGTGTAGAGGTGGCAAGTAGGTCTTCAACTACTAGAGATTGTTCAGTCACATTTTTCTCACCAAGGACAATTTCAGTTCTCAAAGGCCATGTTTTAATTGTTGTAGTGCTTGTCTTTCGCTCGGCTATTAGACTGACACAAAAAAACCAACAATACATTGTGTAACCATCTTGTTACCCAGCAAGCACAGCAATTACTTTAAGGTCAGCACATGTGTACCAGTTGTACTTTTCATATTGTATTTTGTTCAGAAGCATTAAGATCTGTATACGTCTTGCTCATGTGTACTGCGTTTTGCAACTGGGATAGGGTTCTTACTTCCGTTTAGTAAAAGAATTGCCTTTAAACTAGTCTTGGACAAGTCTTGAATACTGTGCAGGAACATATTTCAGTTTCAAATCTGCCATGAGTGACAGAATATCATTACAGTACACCAGATCATCATCCTAAGAGTAATATGAGATTAACGTTACCTATCATTTCCTGTAATATGTTGTGTTTACATTTTTCGGAGTAGATTTCACTGTTTAAGGCATGAAGTAAGCAGAAGAACCTTCGTCTTAGGAAGGTCCAAGTCTTGCACCAAATCGTTTAGTCGTTCCTGGGCGATGAGTTATGGCTCACAGACGTCAGGGCCTCTTGTGTAGTCTGGCTCTGTACTCGGGCCTTGTTCAACACGTACACCCGTCGAAATTCCTCATTAATTGAACCATTCTCCACTGAACGTTTTGTTGGTATGAGTACTAAGAGATGTAGCCTTTGTGATGGGATGCCATTTTTAGGAAGGTTAAGAAAAACATGTTTCTTCTTGTACCAAAATAAATGAAAACATAATAATAATAATAGAATTTCTACGTAAGAACAACGAAAAACATGTTTATACAGGAAACATATATTTCCTCCCCTCTCCAGGATATAGGTTCATACAGGGGTAATTACCAGAACGGTTGAGAATTTAAATAATGTTGGTTTCTATGCCGAAACAAATAACCACGTAGTCATTTAATTTCAATACAGAGACACCGAAAAAAGTGCTTATACGGTATAAGGAGTACATATTTCCCCCTTTCCCCGGAAATAGGTTCCTCCAACAAAAACGGTACGTACAGGATATGTTTAGATAGCAGATTCGTAATCAGTGGCCCGAATTCTATAAAGCGTACCTACCTTTTCCTCAGGGAGGATTTTCACGCCGACTAGTGTAATTGGTAATCAGTTCCAACCAAAGCATTTATCTTAAACTATAAATATTACTGCATCTCGACGCCTGACGATTATATTGTATTTCCTTTTAAAATTCTATGAAGATACGGCACTAAAATCCTCAGATGTCGATTTGATTACGATAAATTTCTTCTACCAAAATGACTGTTCATTATAGAAAATACTCTGTTTCAACAGTTTTACTATAATCCCGATTTCTTTCTTATTTATCTGCAAACAGAATGGCAAACATCTAGAAAGCACACTGTTATTCACTCCTTCAGTTTGGAATCCACACGCTATAAGCTATTCAGTTTCAACATCTAGCAAATATGAAACACTCCTAAAACTGGATCAGGGTATTAAAATAAATACAATTAGGAGACGTTCAAAAGGTTATGAAGCAGAAATCATTAATCAGTTGCCTAAACGAGAAAACAGATTAATCAAAAAGAATTTCGACAATCATAACTCAACACCGCAAAATAGGTAGAGAATTGGTGAAAAGTCCAAGAAATTCGAAGAAAATACAGGATGTCCTCACACAGCTAGCATATTTACCACCTTTACTGATTTTTTTTATTGAGGAATCTTTCTTAAATTCATGCAGAACTAAACAATAGATGTTCGAACGTAGTGCCGATCCCAAAGAATAGAGTTCCGCACGAGCTGAAGTATCTTGATTTCGACTATAACAGTGCGTGGCTGGATGAAAGTTTGCCACGAGGTATAGTCTATACACACACAAACTTGGCATCGAGTGATCGTGTGATGGTTAATACACCCGAACAAAAACTGGGAGTCTCAGCCATGGAATCGGCAATTCTTTCTTTACAGTTTCTAATTGTTGTCTCTGCATTCTGTGTTCTTCCCATAGAGTTAGAAAACCTCCACTAGAGGCAAAGTTGGCGTCACCGTCTACGTGTTGTTTTTAACTCCCAGCGTGGCGTAAGTTGAACATTCAATTGTTTCTCTGTTTGTTTGGCAAGAACGAAACAGCAAACCGTCCGCTGCCTGGTATTATGTCATTTGTATGTGGCACGCACTATCTTTTTATGAAGAAAAACAATTGAGAATTCGCATTAAAGTTCACCTTAGAAGTTCAACACGTAAGATACAAAACATTCCTAATTAAATTGATCAATATAAGGTATAATTTAATATAAAATCACTTATATAAAACGTTCTTGATAAATATTATTGTTCTCAAAGACTTGTTTTGTTAAATTATGAATTTTATTTATGACCTTTAGGCATCTAAGGCTCAGGCCGGGATAGGGGAAGAGAAAGGATTCGGGAGGGTGTCAGCCAGGGCCTATGTTGGAGGTGCCATCCCGATTTTTATTTGTTAAATAAAACAATATAATATTGATACTTAAAGCCACATCACTTATTTTTGCAAAAGAAAAAAGAAATATTAGAGATTCATTTTAAAATATTATACAACATGAGGGATACATCGCAAGTAACATGAATATTATATACACAAATTGCTAATGCTGTAATTATACACGATCAGCAGTTTACTTGCTTTAATTTACAAAGAAAATTATAAAATTGAAAATAAAGAAAGTGGACCGGTCGTCGGACATACATAAGCAGTCTGTAATTTGCACATAAATATCATTGAAACAAGACGTATGTCATTAAAAAAATATGTGTATAAGAATTATCTCTAGTTTTCGGTTAGCTTTTACTTGATATTTAAGTTCTACCAGCTATCGAAAGTGGCATTATAGAGATCACCGAAAAAAAAAGATCTGGCTTCCGTGGTTAACTTACAAGATACCGGAAAAGTTACTTGAGAATGGAGAAGAGTGTATTTAAATTTGGGGTAAAAATCTTAAAACTATTAAAAACGACACTGTATTTTCTAGCTTTTCAAATGTTCTGTTTTAACATTATATCATAATCAATACAAACATCTATTAAGTATATTATTGTATCCGACTGTAGGACCGTAGGTAAGATATAGAATTCAGGAGTCTTCCTATTGCCCACCAGGGTGATCGATAAGAAGTGTTTCTTATCTAGTTTTGTTATGTTAAATTTATGTTTCTATTGTTCTTAATAGTGTAATCAAAGTGTCCCTGGTTCGATTTCCGTCGGGGACACAAGTGGTTCGGAACCCACCTTAACTGTAGGCCCCATTCTTAGGACGTAATCTTCATGCGATGGAAGGCAATCACCTATCTCTGGGACCTTCTGGTCAAGACCTGCCATCGGGCAGAATACCCATCATCATCATCATTGTTCTTAATAATTTAACAAGTCTTTTCAACAGCACATTACTTATTGATCCGCTGTAGTTCAGTGGTAGAGCGTTCGTGTAGTATTCAGGAGGTCATGGGTTAGATTCCAGCGGCCGACCATCCTGACTGAGGTTTTTTGCAGATTTTTTGCTCGGGCACACCAGGCAAATGCAGGGATGGCACCTTCACCATAGACTCTGGCCGACATTTCCCCTCACCTATCCCGGCCTGAGTCTTAGCTGCCTAATGGCCGTAAATAAAGTTCAACACCACATTATGGACTTAGAACTATTTAAATTTTAAACAGACATATATAATCTTAATTTTTTCTACGCGAATATAACCACTTTATTTCAAATAGGCCTAAATAAAAAGATTCTGTATTTCTGAATGTAAGAATACTTATTTTTATCAATTTCTCTTTGGCATTGAGGGACAGTTTTATAACTATGGATCTAACACGATAATATACCTTCACATCAAATAATTCTAATCAAAGATGTGTTTTTCTTTTTATTTCTAGCAGGCATAAACTGCACGAAACAGCGTCTTACATAATAAAATGTATTTCACGGAATAATATTAAATGATCATTTATTTGTGAAACGATACATTACTTCGTTTCTTATGTCTCTCAGTACAACCGTAAGCTGCACAGGAGATCGGCATTTTCTTCTTAAATTCAAACGAAACAACTACAACAAAGAATGCTAAAGAGCGAAGCATAGCAGCCATATGATAACAGCTCACAATACGTGTTGTTGCCAAACAAACGTACCCTCGCTCAACTTTCAAGTAGCGCCGCGTTAGCAGCACCAATCCTGACTCTAGTGGGGTTTTTGTAACTCTATGGTTCTTTCACTCACACAATGTAATAAGGGATAATTGTTGATAACAAAACACTTTAAGAAATAAATGGAATGGTTCGGAATCCACTTTAATAAATTAAACTGTAAGTGTTAGAAGCTTAGAAGTGTTAAATCTCTAGAAGGTTATATACACCGAAAAACTTGATATTGGTTGCCACAAATTGTTAGAATAGGGTTAAAACAAAACCTCGTTTCCTCTCAACAGATTTTTTTAAACGAATTAAATTGCGAGCACTGAAAAACATAGCACCGAACAGGGATAGAACTGAAGGTCCCTGAATTTTGCAGTCGGACACGCTACGGTGCTACACACTTTCTTACTAACCTTCTCCGTTGTAATGATATAGAAGTCAAGCTTGAAACTTTAATAGTTACATTAATATTACAGCATGGAATATTATTGCTTGTCATTTACGGAATTTAGAATATCAGTTAACAATTCTGGAATATTTTGTTGTAGTTAAAATTTCGCCTATTTCTATATATTTCATGTGCTGAGCACAAACGAATGAGAAACATAAATGAGTTTGGAGCAACAAAGCCGATTCTGAGCTTTAGAACATATTGTTACCCTGTGTTATGGCCAGATTGTCCACGAAATCTGTTATGCTGATGTATTTTTTATATATTTCACACTTAAACTGATTATTTATGCACTTACATAGATTGTTATATTAATATTTAAAGTTACAAGAAGATTTATGCATGTGTCGGCCATTTCGTGGTTAGGACATATGACGTCACTCGGATGAGGCAACTTGGCATGTTTCGAGTTGTAGCCAAGTTGAACGATAGATGGCGTTAGTTTAAACATGCGCGTAGGTCAAATGGCGAAATAAGTTAATTTTGTTTAGAAAATGATTGTTTTAATATTTGAATAACAATTTATGAAGTGTTAAACTGTAAACAAAATAGTAGTGAAACAACTGTAATACAAATACGTAGACGCCCAGCTGTTTGTATTCAACAAGAAGTTATATAGGCATTGTAGTAAACATTCAAGAGAGGAAATTTATATATTAAATATAATGTTTCAAACATCTTAAACCTTTTACCTTATTTTTGTCTTCGATAGCGATATAAGACCCGTTTTAGCGTTCTTAGGTTCGTACTCCAGTTAATATTGTACGAAAAGCTAGCCGTAACCCACAATGAATAGGAAAACCCCAGAAAGGGGCTTTATTACTTGAGTAATATGTTATGGCACACATCTCTTCAGAAGTATTTTGGAGCTCACTGTTTCTTGCAAATACAAATAAGAATCCATTCTACTGCGACCCGAGACTGAAGAGCATCTCAAGCGTATAAGAGCATTTCATTACCATACTTCGTGGTCACTACACCTGCTTATTGCCGAAGCATAGGAAGAAACGCCTTACTGCAATATTGATTATTGTCAAAAACGTACTATCTTTCAAGAAAGTAAATCCCATGCAGTGGGGAGAATATTGGAAACTAATCTCCGTATGAAAAGTTAAGCTCCTGCCAAACATATCGCATGTTTAGTGCTTAATTTTCAAGTTACTGTGGCAACAATGAAGAGGAGATATATTGCAATAGAATTCTCATACGATACAGACGTTTGAATGTGTTATAATAGGCCGGGCAAAATAGAAAATCAAAAAAGGAAGTAGATAAGAAAAGGAACTGTGCGAACGTGTGTGTGTCTAAGCAAGTAATACTAGATCTATTCAAAAAATAAATAATGAAAGAAAAACACTGATTCTGTAGTGTAGTGGTCTAGGTGCTGGGATTCCGCGCTGACGGTCGCGGGATCGAAACCGCTTCTCTCCTTGACATTTTTTTTCCAAACTGTATGTTATTGAGAACTTTCAATAAAAGCGTGTAGACAAAGATGCACCAGCCGTCACTTGAACTGAAAGGGATCATGAGTAATCGAGTTACGTCAGCTTGTATACGTCATGGTCGAGTGAGTCGCACTGTCAGAAATACTCTCCCTAAGCTGTTCAGCAAGCTCACCGGTTGAACCTTGTAAAATGCCTACCTTTCTGTAAAGATGAACTATAATAGTTATAAAGCGTTAATCTCGTTTAGACTTCCTTTACAATCCGAAAATTACGCTAATGTATAAACGTCATGAATTTTGCAAAAAAATAAGGAGATACTTTAAATTTTAAACAAGCATCTTTGGCAGCTATATGACCCACTAGTCCACTACTGCAAAATTTACAAATCGGACTTTTTGTATTATTTCAGTGCAATGCTATTATTTTCCGACAAAATACTTCATCTATGAAATATAATCTACCGTTGTAATTATCATACTTTAGTAACAAATAAATAATGAAAACTGTTTCTAAGTAGTTATTTTAGAAAAAAAAACCGTTTACTTCTTTTCAAAACACCAAGTAAGACTTTAAAGAAAAAGTATCAAGTAATATATTTTTTAAAAACAAAACTATGAAATAATTGTTAACGTTATTTTCAAAATTATTTCAACACAATCACCTTTTTCTGGATTAAAATTGCTTTCTAATGCTTATTAAAATATGTTGTCAAGTGGTGAATTTCAGGAGATTTTCAAATTATTTTAAAACATATAGAACACGTTGTAAAATCTATTATCTTTGAAATATACTGTTAAGATCTTATTTTATAATGATTTTCTGTAATTTGGAAATTGTTTTCGCGTTCTATTTACTACTTGTGTAGTTCAGCCATAATGTCAATACAAATGTAGCAATATTTCGAACTTCAGGAGAGATTTCCTGTGAAATAAAGATCTTTTCGATCCATGTGTGCTAAGTTTCTTAGCAGTAAGCTACCCGAATCTGACACTTCCGGGCAGTGTGCGAATTAGCAGGGGGATGCCTGGGATCCCCCCCTGGCAAAAAATTCCTATCTTAACAAATTATTTTTCGTCCCTGACAGTGATAAATTTCTTGTCCCCAGAAGAAGTTTCGATCAAGATTAGATAGAAAATCGGAACATTTTTATTTGGCAGAAGTTTAAACTATTTTCATGGAAGTGACAAGGGTATTATAAACCTTCACTAGCAGCTAAGAAGCCATGTGTTTGGTGATGTTTTTGAAGTAGCTTCATGTGAATGATTTAGTATGATTGGTTTGATTTAGAACCCCCCCCATTTGGAAAATGGGACTGCATATCTTTCCGCTCTCCTTCTCTCTCTCTCTCTCTCTCTTTATCTATCTATCTATCTATCTATCTATCTATCTATCTATCTATCTATCTATCTATCTATCTATCTATCTATCTATCTATCTATCTATCTATCTATATATATATATATAATTATAAATACAGCCATATTCAATCCGCTAGCGGATGAGGCCTCTCCCCGAAGGGAGGAGTTGGTCTACTGTTCCTACGCTGACCAGACGGGTTGGGAGAGGATAGCCGAAGCTCTCACTGTGGTCGCCACTGTCATATATATATATATATATATATGTATGTATGTATCCTGTAGAAATCCGTGCTTATGTTTTATCCCTCTGACTAAAAATTTAATTCGCACACTGCTTCTGGGTGAGACCCGGTTCCTATGAAAAGGCTTCAAAAGTCGTGTTCAACATGTAAATTTTAGATGCTGATGATGATGACTTATAGTTCCTCCACTAGTGAGGAGAAAAGTCTGAAACCTCTGAGAAAGATATCTCTGATACGCCTTGTTCTGCAATGACACTTCTTGGCGCAGAGTATTTATGGAAGAGCGCTCCCTTGTCATGCAAAAGGTTCGCAGTTCGAGTCCTTGTCATCTTCCTTTTTCCTTTTCCTCTAGTAAATGTTATGTTACAGTATGCTTTATGCCACTATTGTGTAGGTTTTTGCTCTTTAATTAGCATTCTTCATTTTTGCTACATTTATTAAAATTAAGTGCATTGTACTTCATGAATATTAATAAGAAGTATTATTATTATTATTATTATTATTATTATTATTATTATTATTATCTCTGTAAATATTATGCAACTGTTTAATTATTCATTTTTCATACTGTTTGTTTTTATTTAAAGATACATTACAAAATCTGCTAAACATATATATTAGCTTATTTTTTAAATAAATGAAGCAAAAAAAGAAGAATATGAAGGACAAAACAAAAAGCTACATAACACTAAAATTCATTTACATGTAGAAAGTATACAGTGAAACATATTATTCGCACATTACTAGAGAAAAAGTAAAAAGAATATATTGACTTGAGTAAGTCTCGAACCGCGTACCTTTCGCGCTGCAAGCGAACGCTTTTCCTTTTCTCTACGATTCCAGTACTCAATGAATCACCGTAAACTCTGATTCCAGTGTGAAGCTAAGAAATTTCTATCCAAAAATGCAAGATGGAGCCAGATCAAAACTTCAATTTGCAAGTTTCTGATTGAAGTGAAATTTCATATTTGGGAATTCCAAAATATGCTAGCATCGTTTCGGAAGTTGAAATGATTGAATTACGAAGATCAATATTTGGCTTCAATTACATTATAAACGGTGTGGCCAGTGTTTCTTTCAGAAGATTTTGCTCGGGGAAGGGGGCTAAACCAAGTCTTACGAAAATCATAAATAATGCATATTGAGTCCCATGTGCTAAAAATATAAAATAACAATAATTTTACTTAAGAATGGGTCCTATTCTTTTAGTTAACCTGAAACTAACACGAACAGTATTTATAGAAAGTGCTATTATATTCGTATTTCAGAATACGCATGAGTAATACAAGTGTTGAAACTAATTCTTTCGGAGAGCTGTTGAGAACCCAATGGTGCAAAGCTCCCCCGAAAAAATGCCTAGAAGAAACAGTGCCTATTTTGAAATCTGCCCAATTTTAGTGCAGTTCAATATATAGGAACTCCAATCGATATTTAAATAAAAATAAATAATTCCCGAAATTAAGACTGGTGCAACACGATGCATTTTAATTTTAAAATACCATTTAATTTTCTTTAAATTTCATATCTCAGGGCTCCAATGGTCGCTGAGTATGATTCTGAACTGAAATATTACATATCGGAAGTCCCTCACGGCGGAAACTTGAGAAAACAAATTTTAAAATATTTGATTTCATGAAATTTCATATTTTAAAATTTCAAAGGTCCTTGAGTTCGACTATGAAATCAAAATCTTGAATTACATTATCCAACATGGCTGTAGTCCGAAACGTCTTTATATGAAAAATCGTTAGGATTCTTATCTAGAGTCTCTAAACAGCGCTTAGATTTGTTCAGGATTTTCAAAAAGTGAATTCTGAAAACCAAGATGACCATAACCCGAAACATTTTCATTACTAATAATATTAATAATAATAATAATAATAATGTGTGCCAGATGTAGCCCAGGACTTTTAAAATAAAATTAATTTAAAGAATCAAGTAAACTTGCTTTTCAAAACCATACAAAACTTCCAGAAAATTATTCAGTTATCAAAGTTCTAGACAGCCTTTTTCGATTTATAAAATATAAAGTGACTTTGATATGGTGTAAAATTCTACAGGCGTAATCCTAAATTCATGACTACTTTGTATAAATATCGTTAATAGCATGTTAAAGGCGAATACGAAGTTTCTTTAGAGTCACGAGTTTTATTATAGCTGAATTTGCGGCGGTAGGCCATCAGCTCGAAGTTCCCGGGTTTGAGTCCCGGTATGGGTGTGAATTTTAATAGCTAAAGGGCCGCTATCGTGACGGGCCACAGTCCAACATTACTAGACTGGCCCATGTAAAAATAAAGTTTACCAAAGTTTTTATCAGAGCTATCCTGTTTTTATATCTATATTATAGTGCAGTTGAATTTTCGATTTGTAGGGAGAATGGTTGGGATTTCCCTTTCTCTGGAAATATCATCCTTAGCTCTGCGTTTCGAAATCTGCCCCTAGTCAAAGGCGCCAAATACAGCATTCTAACGTGTTTGAAATATTCTTTCCCCTTTCTATAAATTGCATAAATCGATCACTGGACTGCAGTTTTAAAAAGAAAGTATATTTTAAAATTCTTTCTCACACTTATTTTTCCACACTCACATACACACACTCCGACTGCTGATCGTGGGGTTCCGGGTTCGATTCCCGGCTCTGCCAAGGGATTCTTTTTAAAGCAAGGGGGTCTGGAACGGTGCCCATCCAGCATCGTGATGCAATTGGGGAGTGCTCTGAATAAAAGACAGTGGCGATCACAGTTGAGAGCTTCGATTCTCCTATCCCAACACCTCTGGTCAGCGCAGGAGCTGCAGATAAACTCTTTCCTACGGGAGAGACCTCATCCAGTAGTGAATTGAATATGGCTGTGAATTATATATATAAGCTGGGAGTAAAGCAAGAGGTAAGAAAATGGCGAAGTTACAATAAATATAATTCTGTTTGTCTTGTCCGAACGGCAGGTGCTTACCCGAAAGTTCCTGGGCAGGGTAAACCGATGGCGGTTATCATTGTCTTCAATTGGATAGAGAGAAGGTTCCAAGGACGGGACCTACAGTTTAACGTGGACCCCGAACACTGATTCCGCCAAACTCCCCTTGCCGTGGAAGTGTCACCTCCCAAATTCTCGGCCAAAATTCAGTAGAAACCGTGCAAAACCCCACTTACACTCTCTTAATTTTTACTTTACACCCCCACCTAAAATGAAAATTATGGCGGAATCGCTGACTCCAAACCACTTATATCAACTTGTGTGTTTAGTACGCAATATTAAAAATACTCGACTTTCATGAATTCATTTATAGCTATGTCATTCAAGAATGTGACTTCTATATACATGGGACAGACACAAAGGGTAAATGAACAGTGCATAAGGAGTTTTGTCTGTTCGTTTACGTGTAATTTGTTTTCCATCGCTCAAGTTATATAAAAGATTTCTTGCTGAAATTTATCATCAGTTTCTATCTCATTTTCTGGATTGTTATTAGGAAGCTAAAATGCAAATATTACTGTTACTAATTTATTTAGTTCTAACACTTGCAAAATTCTCTCAGTTTTTTTAAATTTAAGTAAAGTTGGTATTTGACAAAGCTAACATTTGTATGCTAAGGCTTAATCAAAATTCTGGTCAAATTTCTCAGGCAAGCCCTGTATTTATAATGCTTTTATATATTACATGTAGCTTGAGCCAAAGTTGCCTGAAGGTCTTAAATAAAATTTGAATTCTATAATCCGCGTTTTTATGTAAAGCAGTTTAGGGGACCTAAAACTATAAATTTGTATTTTCTTTTAAACAATTCCTTTCGAAATTAAGAATAAATAGATCAATATTGAGAAATAAATCATCCTACAAATATTCTTAGTTAAGCAATTCCGTAGTTTACGCCCAATAAACCTGCTCCTAACAGGTAGTCCCGCAACTGATTCACGGGCTTAATACACAATATTTGTTGAAAACTTTAGAAATATGTTGGACACGTGAGAATGTTCCTGTTTCATATATTATCAATTTCCAGGCAAGCAAATTGCTGATTTTTACCTTTAGCAACAGGAAACGAAAATAAAATTCACAAAATGAAATGAAAATGCAAAACCATTCAACATTATAACGCGAAAAGGAATGACACAGTAACGAAATACAAAAATGATAATTCGAAGCTACTCTCCATTCAAAAAATTCGAACCTAGATTGCTTTTGTAGTTCGGACGAGTGAAAATCTATGCTAAAGACAGAGCTATCTAGTAAGAAATTGTTAAAATGATTTCGGAGACGCAAGGGAAAGAACGAGTTGTGTGCTTCTTCTCCTCGTTGTAAAATGCGTTTGCATTTTATTCAACTTACAGGTTAGACTGGATTACTGTGTATTATCGTTTATTTTTTCTGCTGTCTTAAATTGATGTTTCATAAATAAAAAAAAAAAAAATACATGATTGACCGTAATCTAGAAGTCACTAAAACCAATTTGAATTTTCCTAAAGATTTCGAAACATTATGAATAACATTATCGAGTTTATAGCCGTTAATTTACAAACTAAAAATATATTTCACTGCAATTACAAATAGAATGGTTAGTTATGGGTGAAGAACAAATGTGATTTTCTAAATGTGTTCGCTTAAAAAAGAAAGTAAAGACAAGTGCGGGGATTTAACTCATGACCTTCTGGGTAGAAAGCTAACTCGCTGACCACTACACTATGGTAAGTGTAGTGAAAATGTTTTTGTTTTTTTCATTTCAGTTACCAGTTATTTTTTACGTACTGAGTATGTTTCTGTTTTATTATTATCGAATAGGATTGTATTTTCCTTATATTGTCTTTTATTACTATGTCTGCTATGTATGAAAAGTATTCTGGAATATACAAACAAAACACATCTATCAAAAAATCTGAGTACAAGTAGTTGAAAAATTCCATGTGCCTTACACGTGTGCATGTGCATTGCAAAATTTTTCATAGTTGGAAAATTCTATTCCAGCGCCTCCAACAAGTGGGATTTACTTTCTTGAAAGATAGTACAGTAGGCCTTACAGGGCAGTAATATTGTATTGCTTTGCTGGGTGTTGGAAATTTTAAGTTTTAAAATTTTGCTATGTGAGCCGAACTCCACTTACTTTCACCAACAACGTTGTGGGCTGGTGAGGCATCAAGCTGATCATTTGATCATGTTTTTGTTAACTAGACAATTATTTCTTTCTGTGTAGGACATTAACCATAATACCTGAAAGAGTTAAAATGGTTCTTATGCTACCAAATTGTGGCTTTGTATTTTATTTAAAATGGTGTCTTGCTAAAGAACTAGAATCCTAATAACCGGTTATAAATTGTAGCGAAGTTTCCCGATTATTAAGCTTCTCACCTTGTAAAGCTTCTTCGTTTCTACGAAGTTGTAAACTCAACAAGAAACATTCCACTAACTTAATTCATCCGTCCACTAGATGTAAAGCATAACACGTAAACACCTAATATTTTTGAGTTGCACTTCAAGAAATTAATTGACATGAACGCAATGAGTTCCTTATGACTTGTTTCGTCTTATCTCATTTTAACATCACAGAATAATTATTAAATAAAGTGTGCCAGAGTAAATAAGGGAATCAACGATCTGTGGAGTACATACATAGCAACCTTTCTGACGATCCTTCTTCCTTCGCTCTTTCTGCTCATAATGTGAGAATATTCCTTATGTTCTGTGCTCTGAATAGTCCAATATACAATCAAGCATTTACACCTTGACATCTGTCACAGCAGTAAATGTATTGAGTGAGAAATATATTTATTTTTCCTTAAACTTCACTTCCATTATTACATATGCATGACAGTAAACGTCAATTTTCAGTTTACAGTAACACAATGATAGACATAATAAAAGAAAATTAACAAAATTTTACATTCCAGTGGCTCAATATTTTCATGACAATTGAAACAATGGAAAGACCTTGCAAGACTGTAAGGGAACTGAATTAAAAATATGTGCAGGAAATAAACTATAAGCCTACCATACACCTACGATATAAACTTGTTTATCAAAAATAGAGTAGACGCACTGGGGTAAATTGCAAACAAAATTGGGTGTCTATATTTCAAAGTGTAATACAATAAAAAATATATATGTTGCAGAATAGTAAGAAATGGATCGAAATTTATTTTGAAATTGAAGTAATGGCCTGCTATTCCCTTCTCAAAGCTAGCAACAGGAACTAACCTCTTTCTTTCATTACTTTGTATGCCGTTATATAAGAATATAAAGCAAGATAGTGAAATGGTAAATATATACTATAATAGGTCATTATAAAACCTTTGAAGTGCGGATTTTCTGAAGCGATTTTTTCATAGGTTTGCAATATTTATTTATTCTATCCTGGGTACGATCTAGGAACTTCCCACCATGAACATCATCAACCTCTTAAAAATCCCTTTTCATCGTGTCATCCCAACAACGTCTCGGTCTTCCCAATGACTTATTTTCCTCCGGTTTCAAACCGTGAACGAATATAATTTGTTTCTCTCATCCGAGCCTACCAATCTTAGGCGTCGTAATTTCATTATTTTTATAATATCAGTAGAATCATAGATTGTGTGCAGTTGTTTATGGTTTAGTCTCCTCCATTTTCTTGTCACCTCGTCCCGCTCGGCCAGTAAACATTCCTTAAAACCTTATTTTCAAACAGACGCAATATATGGTCATTAGGTTGGGCCGAAAAGAAACTTTTGTCAGGATTAAAAAACGCTTGAGGTGTCAAAAGCTGTCTTTTCACATCCATATTAACGTGTAAAAAATCAGACTCCTACGTTGATATCTTCAGTCGGGGGGAATGCCTTGAAAGTTTCGAAATTTAGGACAAAATTCGAACATTTCGGTGATCAATTAGTTATGTTCTCATGACTTTCTATTTTGTTTCAACCTTAGAAATATCGTTTAACAAGAAGTCAAACATATATAACGATTTGGATTCAAAGAACCCTCTATAAACTATTTTGCGAAAAATAAACACAGGTTTAAAGCTCTCAATTGGCTTCCAGAGAAAGGATCCAGTACTCACCACGTGAAGGTTGCAGCAGTGGGATTGTCACTCGTGTCCACCCAACTTCTCTACTATCAATGCGGTCACGTATTGACACGATCTAATAACCTGTGCTCAAGAACTGGACATACCTTCCTGTCTAACAGTGCTGCCATAATCAATCTATCTCGAACTTCTGAACCAAGAATGTGAGCGGACGATGGTTTAACCATCCTTCAACATGCTTTACGCACTTGCGTACTTTTCTACAATCAATGTATTTAGCCTAAAGAACTTTTTCAGGTGCTTGCTGACATTTTATCTCTCTTTAACATGATCTTGTCAATGAAATTTTTTTTTACGTTCTTGCAGTTGTTTGTCTACGTCAGAAAAAAGACATTACGCCAGAATCTGTTTTTCGTTTTCATAGGGGAGGTGTACATTCCAAATACAGTCCAGAATATATATAACTCCTTTTGACCTCTGACCTTGAAAGGAACCCTCTCAACAGGTTTTAAGCATTCTTTTTCCAAACGGTCTAGGTGTATCCCCCGATGTGTTTCACACGAAAGTTCATCCGCACCATCAAAATAACAAATTTGTAGTTTAACGTTAAAAAAGTTCGAGTACTTACCTAAAATTTTGAAAAGTTTTAGGCAAGTACTCCTAAAATTATTTTCTTCACTGCAAGATTATGCTTTCTAGGTTCATCTGGAAAATCTTCTGATAACAATGTTGACAGATTATATGCCGAACGTCCGTAAGAGCAGTGCTAATTTGATTCTTCACAGCCGTAACAACTCTAAGACCAGAAGAACACATTCGGAAGTTCGTCCTATCATCATTAAATTTTCAGTCTGAGGACTACATTGACGGAATAAAATGAGGTGGAAAATATGCCACTGAATTGCCATTAGCAGCAGTGTCGACAAAGAACGAATTGCTAGAAATGCGTGGTAAGTACTGGATCCTTTCTCTGGAAGCCAATTGAGAGCTGTAAACCTGTGTTTTTGATCTCTAAATGGTAGTAATTAATCTAGTTTAAAGGGGGCCCTTTCGAATCCAAACCATTATATATTAAGGAAAATGTAATAAAGCGGTCATTATGCATAATAACCGGATATAATGAAGCATCACCAAAGTAAGAGGTAAGTTTGATAAATTTTCCTTTATTATTCACTATAACCGGAGATTTTACATATTTTCCGTAATGAGACGATAATTGTAATAAATATAATTGCTTTAATCATTTCAACCGTCCATTTTATATATACTTTCCATAATGATTCGGTTTCTGTAAGAAATTCTTGATTAGGAATGGTAAATTGATTTACAGGTTTATTGGAGTTACAGTAACAATTGTATTTAGAAGCAACTTTTAAGAGTACAAGTAACTTTCAATACGGTTACAATTGTAATGGAAGCAATTTTTAACAGTACAAGTAATTCTCAAATTACGAGATATACTAGGAAGCGTATACAAGCTTAAACTTTATCCTCCGTACCACAGTGGACATGCAAGACACACTGGGGATAAGGAGAAGTGATGGGGCTGCCAGGGTAAGAAAACACATTCTCTGAGTTATGTTCCTCTCGAAGAGAAACAGTCGCCCAGGGAGGTTATCCCTCAAGGAAGGGACCAACTGGTTGTGGAAAAGCAGTATGAGCTACTGGTTCCAGACCTCCGAAGAGATATGGTCACCCGCCGCCCACAGATTGTGGATAGGTTGTATGACGTTCAGGAGTGTAGGTTCTGTGCCTCTAAGTGAGTAACGGTTGCCTAGATTTAATTTGTAGGAAGGGGGGGGGAGAAAAAGGGAATATGAGAAGCAGTCGCTTGCGTGATCATACGAAGCTGAAGAAAGAATGTTGAATAAAAACCTAGTGGGTTGTATGCTTGCCTTACTTGCTTGCCTTGTTACAAAAAAGAACACACGTTCTTAACATACGACCTTACGGTCTAACGGCCAGGTGCCTATCGTTCATTTTATATAGAATTTTACAACGAACTTCGATGGCTACTGATTTTGTCCATCAAATATTATTAAAAACAAATGTTAGTTAATAATGAATAATTCAGAATATTATTCTTTCTAGAATTATTGTTAATTAATGTTAAAAAATTCTTTAAAATATATTGAGAAACAGACAAAGAGAATTGACGAAATTGGCTTATTTGTTACATTTGGACTATTTGTTAAATATACAATACATATAGTCAATTTATTACTACAAACGGGCTATTTATTCAGCATTGTTATATGCTCGGAGCTCCGAAAATTGTGAAAATATCTAACAATACAACCGTGACTTCCTGTGCACCATTACTTTTTAACGGACGGAGTTGAACAGATTTTGTGACATCATCTTGGTATACAAGGATAAATTTGTAAACCCTATCTGGCTGTGATTGCATATCTATTAAGTCTACGTGGCATCTAGAGTTCATTTCTTGGAATATCATGGGTCCTTTGTTCGGAACTTTACACTTCTTCTGACAAGTTCACACAGATCTAAATAAATCATCACTTCGTCACAAGTTACATTCTTATATTTCCTATGCAATTCTTTAATCATTCGATTTCTTCCACCATGTCCAATTCCCAAATGTGTGTCATGAGTTACGGTAAAAAACTCTTCGGTGTGACCATAATATCCAATAGTAGAGCTTTCTTCATTTACAGGTATGTAAGTTTATCACATTCACCCACTCTTTCAATATCATATTCCTTCAGTCTTTGGTAATCGGCTGGCGTCTTACCACTTGCTTTTCACTTACTTTCTCTCACTTCGTCAACCAATTCACAATGTTTTTGCTTAGTTAAATACCACTGTTTTGTTTCTTATTATTAATGATGTCCTCTAGTTTACGGTTGAAGCGTTCCATCATTACTTCTTTGTAACGTGCATCCATAATGTTCACTCGCTTATTGAAGAACAAATTAAAATAAAATGTCGCCCCACAGTGAACGCGAAGGGTTTCACACTACGCAGCTGAGCAATTCCTACAGCTACTAACTTGACAGAGACTTGGCGCTACTCACTCGCTCAGTACCGAAGTACTTTCTAACTAAATGCCAGCACCGCGAACAGAAACAATTTCATTCATCGTACTTACTTAATTTACTTGTTGACAAAGAAATTGTCACGTTTCGATTGTCGACAGTGCTGACGCGGAGAAGGGAGTGGGGAAATGTGGAGTGAGGTACACAACAGTTTTTTTTAAAATAGACTGCAGCGTGAACGTTCACAAAATCAATTAACTCAGGTCGAAGAGGGCAGGCAATTTATTACTTTTACGGTCATGAACTGGCGACTATATATAACTTCCGGTGTAAGTGGGTGATTATATGAAATATCCGATGTCAACTGGTAATTTTATATAACAACCAAGAAGAAAGGGTAAATGTGATAAATTATACCGGTACAATATTTCCTACATTAATCAAATGCTATGGATATTATGCATAATAACCGGCTATTAAGTATAATGTCCGAATTTATCACATTTTCCGTATAACTTCATATATATATGCACTTCAATTGGTGTTAAACGCCTCTCCTAACAAGATAGAAAGTCGTGAAAATATAACTAAATAATCACGAAAATGTTCGACTTTTCCCCCTAAAATTTGAAACTTTCAAGGCATTCCCGCCGATTGAAGATATCAACATAGGAGGTTCATTTTTTTACACGTTAGTACGGATGTGAAAGATAACTGTTTGACCCGTCCGACACTTACGGATCTTGTAAAAAAAAAGAAAATTCGACCCATCCTAATATTCATTTCCCAGGGTCGTACTCCACCTTACGCAACCATAAAGTTTTACCGGCAAAATATACCGTTCTGTATATTATCAATATTAACTTTGTTGGTATTGACCGCGGCGTTAGGAGTTCCTGGACTGAAAACAAAATGAGTTACCCTATGCTAAGTAGCCTGTTATTTCTCCTGTGACTTCGTTTCCGCTTGTTACATGTAGTTCAAAATATTTAAATATATTAACTTTGCTTGTTATCTAATTGTTAATTAATATGTCTTAATTTCCCTCATCCTTTGTGTTTCGGGTTGTTGTCATGTTTTGTGTTTCCTCTTAAGCTCATCTGTATACCTATGTCAACGGAAGCTTCTACTAAGTCATTCGTGTTATTTGCCCAGTAGCACACAAACGTGTTCTGAACGTTGATTTTTTTGTACATTTCGTTCATTAACCGTTATCCATAGAAAAAAGTACAAATAATTTAACATCATATTTCAACAAAGACCTGATATTGTTTACAAGACGTTAGTTCAACGTGGAATAAACTGTTATTTTCAACTATGTATAGATTTCGTTTCATACAATTCTTTCTAATTTAATGCTGCCATTCATTTCTACTACGACATTCTTCGCCCAGAAGGAAGCCAGGAATAAAATGTTTAAGTATTTCATAAATACCAATGTAAAATATATTTTTTAACCTAAATCATTAAGTTCTATCACGAAAAAATCAGAAAAATAAGTTAAAAAATGTCCTTCTTTGTCCAACACTGGTGACAAATATCAAAATGTCAAGAATTTTATTTCAACTAACTTTCAACTTATTTTCAACATCTGATACCACGATCAAAATTAAGCAACAATGGTACAAATTCGACAGAAGGCTTACTTTCCTTCCTTTGTTGGATAGTTACCATAAAGAAGAGACGAGAACAATGTCATTAATTATTATTTTATGTCCTTTTTTAATGTTGAAAACACGTTGAATTTTAGTCTATATTCCAACGAAAATTTGATTTCGTTTATAAAACGTTAATGTGACGTGTTTTAACTATTATGCTAAACCGTGCAATAGATTGTCTTTCCAAGTTAATTGGATTAGAATTGTGCTTAAAAGCGAATAGAATAAAATTAACTACGTTTCTCATGTTCTCTTTTATATGTTGAAAATACATTGAATTTTAAACTATATTTCAACGAACATTTAATTTTGTTCATAGGGTGTTAATGAGAAGTGTTTGCAACTTTCCTTTTCTACTATGATATAAATTTTGCTTTATATATGTTTTTCTATAGCGACATATTACACTTATTGAGAAATACTAATTTAACAAAGCATTAATAGTAAAAGTGTTAAGGACGGAAAGTGCTCATAACAAAGAAAGGATAGAATTCTTTATTCTTATTCTTACCTGATGGTGAAACGACACGTCTGGATTTGTGGCGAATACGTTCAAGACTGCGTTTTACTAGAAAGGGAATAGGAAAATAGCATTGCATCTGAAGGTTGCTCCGTGGTTGAATGGTCAGCGTGTCGAGTTACACACGACGATTGCGACCACGAAGCCCACAACAGATGGTTGGATAATTTACTGTTGGAAAGTTAATATATCATGATCAAAACAATGGATAACATGTAGCCGAATGATCAATAGAAGGCAAACATGCTCTATTTTGGCCAACTAAACCCATTTTTTCATCGTCCGCTTCTTGGTTTCAACCTGTTTTTTCTCACCCAATATTCAACGTGGGGATAAATAGTTGAACAGGCGGACATTTCGGTACATCTACAAAGTTAACAGTACGTTTCGGTGCTAACGTTTAATCCACGTATTTTCAACGTATGTGTGTTACTGGGGTTTGTAGTGCATCTATATCGTCCGTTATTAAAGCTAGACCATCCGCATATAGGAAGAGCCATTGAAGGTTAGTCCTTTTTTGTTCTCTTTTACTTTTAAAATCGCACTTTCTAACGCAAAGTTAAAGAATAGTGATGACAAATCATCATCTTGTTTCAATCCGCTGCAAATCACGAATTTATCTGACATATTACTACCAACACATGTTTTGCTTGTGGGATCGCTGACACATATCCTTACTAGCTGAGACATAATAAGTGCAAAATACCAACAGCTATTCGAGAGATAACATTTCCAAAATTTTTTTATTAATACCAAATTTAAAAGTAAAAATTAGGACGGAAAAATTGACAGTCGCTGTGGCT
The DNA here is from genome assembly GCA_022664845.1 of Lepisma saccharinum. NCBI lineage: Eukaryota > Metazoa > Arthropoda > Insecta > Zygentoma > Lepismatidae > Lepisma > Lepisma saccharinum. The sequence continues at coordinate 44,030 of JAGDQP010013470.1, forward strand.
AGGACTCAAACCCTGGTCTCCTAGTTTTCGGCTAGATATGCTATCCATTACTCCATCACAGCGCAGCCAATGTACGGTGTATATAGAATAATCCAGTTGCCTTGACAGTTTTCCAGCTTCTCGTTACTGGTTGCTCGCACCCCACAACAGGCGGAGATTTTTACATGCAGTGCGACATAATAAACACACAATGTCTGCTTTCAAAAGTAATGAGAATAATTCTGGAAATTAATTTTATTGAAGGTACGGTCAAATACACTTGCAACTTTTCAAAGTAGTCCCCTTTCGAGTCTATACACCGAGTCCAACGTTCCTGCCACTTTCTGTAACAGGTCTGGAAGTCTTCAACAGAGACGCTGTTCAGTGTCCTCGTCACAACTGCTGGGACGTTTGCGATAGTCCCAAAATGGGTTCCTTTCAGTCAGACTTCATGCGATTGAACAAAATGAAGTCGCATGGGAAAAGATCTTAGGTGTAGAGTGGTTAGGCAGCACTAGAATGTTTTTTGTAGCCCAAAATTATCTCACCGCCAACGCCGTAAGACTCTACGCATCGTCGTGGTGAAGGATCCAGGCGTTCTTGATCTCTGGGTGGACGCGTATGACCTTTTTGTTAACCGGTCGAGTACCTGGAAGTAAAATGCTACATTTACTCGGAACAAACTCCTTGTGGACGATTCCTTGACAATCAAAAATGACTATCTTCTCTTCCATCCTTGAAAGCCTTATGTTATCTGAAAATTTAAGCAGACTATAACGATTCTTTGTGGCTATTGTACTGTTGGTAAGCACTGAGTGTGATTGTGAAAGCAACGACTCGTTATGATGAACTTAAAAAATAATTAAATACCCAGTTCAGTATAGCTGATGCACACACTAATATCACTTTCAATGATATTATTGTAATTTTCTTGGATCGAACTAAAAATATTTGAAATAATACTGTAAGACTTTGTAATCACCTCAATATTCAGAGTATATGCCTTTGTCTAATCATGAGAAAAGCAATACCTAATGGTAATTCACAAAAGATTGTATTTATTTTTGTTGCCAACTAAAATACTATGATATGTATCTTGAACATCAATAAAATACGATAAATTAATATAACATTGTTTTATTGATTCAATATTATCCATAAATGCAATATTTATATGACTGAAGCGCCTAGTCTTGTTACATTTCAGCGTGAACGTCACTATACAGTTTATTTTGTATAAATCAGAGCGCTTCCTTTGCAGAGTAACATTTAAAACGAGTATTTTCCCCCAAACGTGCAAAACATACAAATGTATTACATTAACTACTCTAGATATCCTTATAATCAGACATGTTCAAGATTATTGTGATGACAGTGAAAAATGCTTTACAAATCTTACGTCCGTATAATTGGATGTAAGTATTGTAGTTTACATACAAAAAGAGCACGTTTCTGGCAGCAATCGTCTGTATAATTAGACGGAAACTTACTCAGACAAAAACTTACTCAGACAAAAACTTACTCAGACAAAAACTGATTACTCGCCAGGCGTTTATAGCAGCAATATATCGTAAAAATGACAAAGATACATTCCTAAAAATGCCAGTGCCTAGTTATTTATAAATGCAAGGATACGAGCTCTACCAATAACAAAAATACCAAGTAAATATAGCGCGACAACTGATACTTCCTACACTAACTTGATACAATAATTTTAGTTACGATCTCCTGAAGTATCTAATTGAACTCAGTTTTGCACATATCCTGTACCATCAAAACAAAAATGCTTAGGACACATTAACGCTGTATTGCTTTTATAGCACGCGTGAGTATAATCCTCGAACTGATAATATACATAAAATCTTTGTAACATGAATTTATATGCCTCAACCACTCAAATATGTCACATACATTGAGTTATCAGTGATCACTTCATCTATATCTTTATACCCAAAACACTAGGCATGCCGTAACTCACAACACCTGCAGGGTAAGGATGGGTGAGATGATGTAGGAATTTATAATGAAACCTCACAGATCACTTCCACTTTAAGATACAAGCTTTTCATTCTTAGAACAGCAAACAATCGTATCTTAAATGGCTCTATTGCTTATTGCATAAATAGCTTTTTTTATATTTTATTTTTTTTAAGGTGGGAGTGGTAACAAAATGAACAATGCATCAAATGGAAATGCGTAGTACTCTAAAATCTAGCATGCAAAATATTAACTAACGCACAACTCGCTGATGTGAGCCCTAGAAATCTTATGACGAAATCCCTACTATATGATAGAATAAGAGTCTGCTAAAATCGTCAATAAATAGAGAGAACGAGGAGGGCAACATTAGAACAAGTCCAACTTCTACAGGTGCAAGACGCAATATCGTTGTGGTGTGATAGTGTCTTTGAAATTAACACTAGGAAGCTGCGTTTGAAGGCCAAGTACGTTGAAGATGTTTTAGGCATCAGGGAAGCTGAAAGTGTATCCTGATAAAAGGACATGAGGGAAGATAACCAATCGTAAGTAGAAACTGAAAAGTGTATGTCCGCACCGTGAAATCCTTGTCCAGCCTTACGTGCTTGGGAGTGATCAAGTTGATGTCTCAGTGCTCTACGACGTATATTAATAGATTTCAACATTCTTCACATCGTGCCTGTAATTCACGGAACAAGGTCAGTTTTTGGAAATAATAATCCTTAGTGGAAAGAAACAAGCATTCTTTCGCAGGGTAAGCAAATATCACTCCCTGTATAGTTACACATGCAACGAAGTTATGCAGTCATTGTTGTTCGAGAAGAAGAGTGCGAGTCCCCCTCCCCCTCTCCTACTATCGAAGTAACTCAGCATTGTTGATGTCTTGCAAGTGGACAAAAGCTGAAAGGCGAATTATATTATCAAAGAATAAAGAAAGTTCATGACTGTGCATGTCAGTAAGGACAAAATCAGGCAGTGATTTGCAAATAAAACAATGCGTTGCCAAGTACAAGTTTTGTTGTACCCGTTACAATAAATTTATATGCGTACAAATAGTAAGAGTATTCTATAGTAACAAAAATCGTGCACATATCAAAATTAGGTTTGCGTCTTTATGATCATTTTTAGTTGTGTTAAATGTACATAAATGCAACAGTACTTTATGTAGGTTATATAAATAGTTCATTATCGGTGAATTGCATATCTGACGGAATAGTCGACAGAAATTATATGCTGTTTTCATAGTTAGATAAATCTTTTTAATTATAGATATCATAGTAGCGTCATGCGTTGTAGTCGTTTCTTAGTAGACTGAGTACAGGGTAGTGTTTGTTCGAGATACATCTTAGTGTCCTCCCAAGACCTCTTGCGCAGAAACAAAACTCCAAGCGGATGATACTCTGTTCTCGCTGCAGGAAGTCCATTCTCTTGCTAAAGCAAACAGAGTGGTGGAAACTAGGCTCCCCGGTTCTAACTGACAAGTAAGGTTCGCGAACGCGCAGAAACAAATATAGCTACAATGTGGTTCAAATGAAAGAGCATTACGAATATATGCATAAAACACCGAAGAAAACTTCTCCTTCATATATAGTTCAAGAGCAGCGGCACTTAAAAATCGAAACAATCTCGAATAAGGCAGGTGAGGCGCAGTCCAGAAACACCCTTGTATTTTGAAAACGGGTTGACGGATGATGATAAAACTTGGGATAGAGGTACACAGGATGGGAACACACCAGATGATGCTAG
>JAGDQP010013471.1:0-22596 GCA_022664845.1 Lepisma saccharinum
CCTACGAAACGATATACGTTGTTGCATAGCAAACACGAGTAAATTGCATGCATTCAAACGAGAATTTCCTGTTCTATTTATCAATAAAAAGACTTGGTTGCCACGCTAGATGCCAGCGATTACGTTTATCATTGTATTTATACGGAAAAAGCATTTTATTCATGCTTATTTTGACCAACAGTTACTCTAGATAATTTGTGGGACCCTTACTTTCTTTGGTGAATCCCTTATACATCCACTGTATAATTTTGGAATATTGATTTTTGGATATAGCAGGTTTAATGTCTTTGAAGCTACCATGCCGCCTCAGTTCTACTTTTAATAGTATTGAAAATATCAGGCTCATACTAATAGGATTTTATTTGCCCATATTTTTGGCAGCCTATAGCGCCGAAACGAAGCATATGTGCATTCCTTGTTCTTTGTTTTGTTTTCATGTCAGGAATCCCGTGAGGTAGGTTTGTCGGTCTTGTACTGCAATAATCTTTATAAATACCGTACTTTTGCGTAAATGCTCTTTTTGGTACAAATTGAAATACATCTCGATTTTTTTTTTTTGGTAGTGGATCATAACCGCAACCATATGTGCAACGTACACACTTTTTCTTTCAGGATAATTTTCACATAAGGAACTTTGAATGAAGAATTATCAGGCAATCAAAAAAGTTTGTCGTGATTTAATCAGCCAAAACTGACATCAGATAAGAGCAAAGCGAGTTTGTTCTCAAATGCGTAAAGTAATAACATTCCTGCTAATGCATTCGGTTTTAAACAGGTGATATTTATTGATAAGCCTTCTGCTTGATAGTCGGTAGTAGCACAAAGAATCCTTCAGTGCGGGCACTCTCGTGTTTGATTCCCGGGTGAGGAGTAAAAAATTTTGGTGTTGGAACAGGATCGAGAGGGCAATTGGGAGCTACTTAAATATAACAGTAGGGGACTATGTCATTATAGTCAGACACATGGTTACGAAGAGACGTTAAAGCTGATCATGTAGATCTTTATTTTAATAATACAACCAAGGCCTGAGTCGTTAAGAGGATGCAGTGCAGTCCAGTTTAGTTTTTATAGAATCTCACAGAATCCATGACACAATATCGGCGTGTGAATAATTCTGTGACACAATATCGGTGTTAATCAAGAAACAAAGTAAAATAAAACAATAATTAATCTGATTACGACTCGTGTAGTACAAACTACGACAAGAACTTTGTTTGCTCTTCTATAGATTGTACCAGGTTCGTAAATATGAAACCGGGATTTATATACAGAAAAGACACAGTGATTGGATGACAATGCTAAGAACTATTTTATTCGAAGTATTGGCCATCGCTAGCGATACATTTCTGCCATCGTTTCGGCAATGTGTGGATGCCAGACCAAAAAAACTGTGCCTCTTGTGCTGGAAACCAGTCATCCATCCATTTTCGTACATTTTCGTAAGATGAAGCGCTGGTCAGCAGGTGCGTGTCCCATGGATGCAGATAAGTAAAAATCGGAAGGCGCCAAGTCTGGTGAGTAAGCCGCATGCGGAAGGATTTTCCAGCCAAACGTCGCAATCGTTTCCTTGACCGGTTTTGCTGTGTGGGAGGGTGCATTATCGTGAAGCACAATCACTTTATGTTATCTTTGGTTATATTCTGGTCGTTTTTCACCCAAAGCTTGATGCAAATCGATAGTTTGTTGTCGATAACGTTGGTTATAAACGGTTTTGCCAGGTTTCAGCTGTTCATAATAGATCACTCCCTTCTAATCCCACCAAACACAAAGCATTGTCTTCCGCCCATAGCGATTTGGTCTTGCAGTCGATGTCGCCGGTTCTCCTGGAGTTACTCATGAGCTTTTACGCTTAGGATTCTCGAAATAGATCCACTTTTCGTCACCAGTCACAATTCGATGGAGAAATGATTTCCTTTTGTACCTGACGAGCAGAATATCGCAAGTGGTTTTTCGGATTTCCTGCTGTCGTTCAGCCAATGCATGTGGAACCCATTTTTCCACCTTCTGAATCTTGCCCATAGCTTTTTCAACGTATGGAAACTGTTTCTCGTGTCACATTTAATTGATCCGCGAGTTGTTGTTGCGTTTGAACGTCATCCTCGTCCAACAAAGCTTGAAATTCGCTGTCTGTAAGCTTTTTTGGTGGTCTTCCACGTTCTTCGTTTCTCACGTCAAAATCGCCACTTTTAAATTTTTTAAACCACGTAGCACTATGACTTACCAAGAGCACGATCACCGTAAACTTCGACAAGCATGCGATGCGATTCTGCAGCAATTTTCTTCAAATTGTAACAAAAAATCAATGAGTCCGCACATCGTAGTCTGTAGGTACAAATTGCGCCATGTTCAACGCTATTAAACACTACACTATGACATGAAACTTGTCTGGTTGTGAGTTGCAAATCGTGGCGCCAAGGACGAAGTTTAACGGTAACAACGGTGACGGCTAATGCCGTCTATGCACAAATTATGGTTTCATATTTACACACCTGGTAAACTAAACCTATTAGAATAATTTAAAGATAATGACAGTCCTAAAAGCCAGTGATATATTGCTTTAAAATGTATTTTTACCAGGTATAGTAATATTAGTTACTCTATTTCGGTATTCGTTCATTCAGCAAGAATTCCTTTAATAAATAACGTAAAAGCAGCTTTAATGTAGGCGAATACAGTTAGCACAATAAACAGAACGTTGATTTATTTTAAGTGGGTAATAAGTACATATTAACATCTTTTATACGTTAAGTAAAAAAGAATCATGCGTTTACTGTAAGCGTGTACTTTCGTTTTCTCTACTTTATTTAAAAATGCAGAATATGAAGTGATATTTTTCGAGAGGTGTTTTAAAAAAGGAAAGGGAAATACTAAATACAGACATACATTTACGCTCGTGTTAAGTGAAATATGAACCTTTTTCCATGTCTTTTAAAATTTCATAAATTTTGAAATTTGTATTCAATGATGCTTATAGTTTAAGTGGTTACGGAGTACGATGTTTATTTAATATTTTGTACAACGTTTAATAACGTTTATTGAATTTTAAACGTTTATGCAGAGCATCTCTAGACTGTTGAAGTCACTTTGTGCGTTAATAACACCAGGCCATAAAAAGGGGATCGTCCAGCACGCAATTGTGCCACAGTGCAATACATCTTCCTGACATGCTTCCGTGAGTCTTTGTCAACCTGGCGACCACGTGTCACAATAATTTTGATCCAACAGCGTTGTTTCAGCCTAGCAAACATATATTCGGACACTTTCACAAGCGTATGCCAGTACCTTTTTATTTGAACTGCCCTTGACCTGAGCCAAAGTTACCTAAAGGCCTAAAAAGTGAATTGAGATTCATTTCGAACTGCCCTCTTTAGTTCTGCATCATCCGATGTCTCTTTTAAAGAAACTTCTACGAGGGTGAAAAGAGTTGTTCATCTTAAGGGTGAAAAGAGTACTTTTTGAACTCCGGGGGCAATGCAATCTAGATTCCTTATATTATCATTAAACTTTGAGAACGTCTCGCAGATGTTTTTCTGTTCTGTGGATAATACCTGCGGTCAATCCCCATGAAAGCAACACTGCCTCATCACAGAAATAATATCCTACACTAGGAATAGGTTTTGTCAGTCACGTGATGTACTGGAGTTATTTTTCACGTAGTCTATGTTCGAAATTAAAGATACTCTTTATGTGTAGCTGTAATACCTCTACTAACGGTGATTTTTTTCAGTTCACCATCAGAGATCCTCTACTTACCTTTCCGAATACTAAATAACTACTAAAGGAGAACTACCCATATCCTTACGCAGTGAGCACGCTTCGCTTTAAGTTCCTACTGCTCTGAAACTGAACATACAAAAAACGTTGGTATGACATCATCAATTAAATATCTTAATTGAGAATACCATACTATAGACGATTCACTAGCTTAGGTTGAGTATGCACTGAAAGAGTAAGAGATTTTTACTTTTGATTTTGGTAACGAGGACCTTAGTTAGTATAAAAGAAAACGTCTTCGTCCCTGGGGATGGGCGACAATTGCCGAGGGAGAGGGAAAATCCCAGAAAACACCAATCATGGAATCGATCATAACTATCAGCTTATCCAATAACGAATGTCGTATTTTTGCACCATGAGGTAAAAAAAGATAACTTGTATCTGGAACATTACCATTAGTCAGGAAAATAGTCTCCATCGGACTCCACAACACTCTGACACATGTCAACCACTTGTTGAATCACCCGCTGAAAGAAGTCACCGGTTTTGGAGGAAAGATCTGAGTCATGCACGTACCATCTCAATGCTCGTCGCACGTCATCCGCATTATGCATTCCTTTCCTGAAAGGTTGTTTTGCAGGCTGCGAAAAGACAGTACTCTATTGGTGCAAGATCTGGTGAAAACGCCGGGTGGGAGAGTTTCTCTCAGCCAAATTCTTCGATCTTAGCACAGGTTCTTCTTGCCGTGTGCGGGTCCTTGCGATTAACCAGAGCAGGACGTTTCTCCAACAATGTAGCCCGTGTGCGTTCAACCTGCTGACCGTAGACATTTGCATTGATGGTCTGGTAAAGTGGCAAGAGGTCAAAATGAATTACCCCATGGATATCACACCAAATACTCAACGTCACTTTGCAGGGGTGGATGGAGATGCTGTTTTGGCACCATTCCTACCCCCCCCCCCCCCCTGCCGTTTGCGTGTAACGTTATGGTAGAGGACCCAATTTTCATTCCCCGTCACCATTCTGTCCAGAAATGGCTCACGTCTGTGACAAATGAGCAGAGAACGGCATATGTCAACTCACTGCTGCTTCTCTTGAGACGTTAACGCATGGGGTACCCATTTTCCGAGTTTCGGCACGTAACCAAGGTTCTACAGATGCCGATGAACGGTCGAATGAGTGACATGAAGTTCGCCTGGCCAGTTCTTCAATAGATTGCATTTAATTTGCCACCGTTGCTTGCAGAGCATCGTTGTACAGTTGTATAGGTCTCCCTTCTCCTGGCTTATCGTCGAGGCTTTTGTCCCCAGACCGAAACCTCTGTAACGACCTCTAGCACTTTCGCACATCCACTGCACCCTGGCCATATACGGCATTGATGCTTCGTGCTGCTGTGCTGGTGAAATTCATAAAGCATGACATACCGTATGTGGTCCTCCGACACTGCCATGATCAAACAGAAACCAAACTCCCAAAACGTGGAGCAGACTGTTCTCCTTCTACAGTGCCCTATATGACTCAGCTATGGCACGTGCCGTGTACTTCACTATTCGCTCGTCAGATGGCGCCATTGCAGTGATTATTGCACATACAACAGTACTTATGGGATAGCCTGATAACTTACTAAATATGGTAAGGCATTTTTTATTTTATTTTAGGTAATAAAATTCTCTATCTGACAAAAAAAAAGGCTTTAATAATTTCTGGATATATAGTCAGAAATAAGCCGAAAATTAGTTTCTGTAGTAAAAAGTAAAATTTTCCACTCCATTTATTAGCAATATTGTTTTCATTAACAATACGTATAATAAGAAATCTTGTTTTCTCCCAACATTGAAATAATTATGAACAAAACAATCCAGAAACTGTGTTTTAAAGGAGGCGGCCGCGCGCCATGATAGTTTGCCTATCCAAGTAATACAAACAGTTGAGTCGCCACATTACGTTGAATATGTACTGAGCGAGTAAGTGATTCTGAGTTTCGATGTTGATAGTGAGGACCTAAGTGAGTGTGAAAACCCATGTCGTCAGCCCGGGGCTGTGGGACAACTGCGGGGGAGGGAGCAATGTCCCAGAAAATACTGATAATGGAATCGTTCATAATTAGCTTATGTAGGATATAACATTATCTATAATAAATGTTCTGACACAAAAATTCATATCATTAATAATTTCTGGGTTAAAAAATTGATCTTGTCAGAAATAAGCAAAAAATTAGTGTTTTCCATTAAAATATAGTATTTTTCCTCCAAGTATTATTATTATTATTAACAATATGTATAACAAATATCATGATTTTAACACAATTAAATAATTATGCCCAAACCAGTCCAGCAACTGTGTTTTAAGGAAGTACCCTCGCTCTATGATAGTTTGATGATCCAAGCAATGCAAATATACGTGTCACCTCTGTTGCTTACTCAGTTCCGTTTATTCTTGAGCTTCCTAAAAGGCATTGCAAGTGATTTGTGTACTATTGATTATTATTAAAATTATAATGACACGGTTTGTTATATGTTCTGGCATTATAATTTATATACATTTTAAACTGTACCTAGTGTTCCAAAAGCTACGCAACCTGCTTTTTATACAACGTAAATAATAAACTAAAAAACATTGAGACGACTTTCTTGCACTGAAATGTATCCCTGTATGTTGGAAAGTTTTTTAACATAGTTATCAACGAAACATCAGTCATTATCAAGAACGATTGTAAGAATGTTGCCAGAGTCGAAACTTAATTTGAGTATAATTATTTGAATCTGAGAAAAGTCATGAATTTTATTATACGTATTGTTTATAATAATAATACTGATGAAAGGAGAAGAAAACGATATTTTTTACTCGAGAAACCTAATTTTTAGCTTATTTCTGACAAAATATTTTTTCTACACAGAAATTATTAAAGATATTGATTTCTGTGTCAGGAGTTTTATCATAGAGAATTTTATTACCTACATTTAAAAAAAAAATACAGGATTATTGCCTTACCATGTTCTTGTGTGCTAAAAAGGATAAATAATTGTTTCCAATTCTCTTTCCAACAGCGAGAACTTCGGTAGCATTAAATTTTACGTGTTCGATTGTCCTCACAGTCTTTCATCGCGAATAGTGCCTAACGCACACAATGAATACCATTGTGATCAGGTTTGCAAATTTTCTGCCATCGATGGAGAATTCAGCGTAGTACATTCTAAAGTTCTCAGTGCTACGCAAGTCCGATGATAGAGTTTCGAAGATGAATTATATTTTATCCGATGGTTTAGGCATTATTTTCGTGCATGAATGAATACAAATGGTATAATTTCTTTAGTAGAGCTCAGAATTCGTAGATGGAAGCGAAATGTTTGAATTTTGCGAGTATTTCGTGACTTAAAAAGCGCATGTTCACAAAATGTTAACTACCTTATCTATTCTATGTGTATTCTTGAGTCTTTGAAAATTTTCGCGAATTCACGAGTCGCGAAATTCTACTGTTTCTAGTCATATTTCTCTTTCTTCTTTGTCTATTTGAAAGATGTTAACATTTATTGCTATTCTAATTACTTTACGTAAGCTAGTTAATTCAAGTGTTTTAATGAAGAACATTATTTCATTTGACGGGAGTGACTTGAAGAAATATTTACCTAGTTCTCATTTTGGTCTCTCAGTGTGAGGCCTAAGAGACTCCATTTTCAACGCCAAGAATTTAATTATAGTAATGGTTTATGTTCGAGATTTGAGGCTTAGATAAGTAAGGCCACAGTTGTTGCTTGAAGCTGATACAAAAACACATTGTTCCTTTGATTTTCTCCAGCACTCAGAACCTCGCCTTCAGCTCCACTCCCGTCCTGGTCCCCTCAAACTCTACTTTCAGATACAAACTGATATCTACTTGTGATTTCCGTCTTAGTTTCTCTCTCTCTTCTTTGTCTCGTTGTTTTTTCCAACTCGTTTCCTCCATCCTCTTCGTCCTTTTCTTCTTCTTCTCTCCAGCCTCCTGGAACGAGTTCCAGGAAGCAAAAACCATCTCTCAGTGTCCTTCCAGAGCGCCGCCTTCAACAATGAATCAATTTGCATTTTCTCTTCGGCTAACAAATGTCCTGGATTACAAAGAAAATTGCAAATGGAAGATATCAAAAGATAAAAAAAAACAACGGAAAAGCGTTCTTCCATAGCCTTCTACATGAAAAAAATAGACGAAGAGGAATAAAAGCGATATTGATTAAGGAGATATCGTAACGGAAGACTACGAGATAGTTAAGAAAAACATATTTTTCTGTGTGAGAGGGCGATAGAAAAGTAAAAATGTTCCATGATTTGGATCTGTACGTTCGTAAAAGAACAACATGAAAAATATATTAAAATCTTGCGTTGGATGAAATACTGTGTTATCCTTTGAAGAACAGGAACATATATTACTACGTTATCCATATTCAAACTCTTAATTTATATTCTTCACATTTCCTCCTATATTTGATTCTTCATAATTTCTCAAGTAACTAAATGAGGTCAAATTTTTATCACGAGACTTGGAAGAGAAAATTATATTTTACGTATTTGAAAAAGTTTGGAGATTCTTACTCAATGCTCCGAGCTCCAACCGTTGTAGGTCGTTGTCTTCCATTCACAATCTTTTGTTGCTCCATTCTGTCCTCTGCTACATTTATTTTCCGGAGATCCATGTTTTCATTTTTATACTCTTTACATTTAAAGTTGAATACCTTCTCAACTCAAATACAGTTTATAATATTTCCTTAAAGCTAACATCCATACCAAATAGAATTCTCTTCAGCCGTGATGTTATTAGTAAATTCATGATAAGGGATTATCCGAATGTTTAAAACGCCTGCGTTCTGTGTACGTAATCACAGGTTTAAATCTCGTGGTGGCGCAATGAACTGAGTGGTTCGGAGCCCACTGTACCAAGAACTGTATGTGTCATCCTTTGAAGCTTATTGCTTGTTTAGGACGTTAATAGGAATTTTATCAACGCTTTAGAACTGAAGAAGAATAGAGTAAAATTGTCAATTCCTCTAATCTGTTGTTATTGTGTTTAAAGACTATACAATCAGAATTAGAACTACTGCACTAACATACTTCTAGCCTTCAATTCGTATTGAAAATATTCTTTGCACTATTCTACGTGTTATCCTCTGGAACACTGTATACATGAAAGGAATTTGGAACAAAGCTGAAACCGAGTCACTGTTGACGACCCGGTCCTAAACTTGACCCGAATAATCCAATTAACCCGGTCTGGGAAACATAGTTTAACTAGGAATTTTGGTGTAGGATTTCTCGTTCTCTGGGGGTAACATCTCCGGTCCTGCTTTCCCCTTGAAGTAGCATTGTTCAAACGTGAGGGAATAATTAAAAACACTGTATCGTCCTCCGAGTTTCCAGGTCTTCATCGGGTCACCAGGCTATGCTGGGTCGAAGCCTAGACCCAGTGATCCGATCCAAAACTTGACCCGAATGACCCTATTGATCCAGTGATCCGTTTCAGCTCTTATTTGGAAAGTGAAAGTGAAAGGGTGCGCATTAGTGATCGAGTACATTAGAATCTAATTCCTTTCACTATACATAACCTTGAAGAAACCCTCTGTGGAGGGTATATACGTAAACAAGTATATAAAAATATTAAATAAGAATTGGGGCTTCCACCATGTAAGTATTAATACATTTAGTGTAATTTTTGATGGTAGTTTTAGTCTATACGGACTTTCTGTCCATTACAACGTGTAATACTGAGAGGGTGTTTTCAGTTATAAATATACCAGTATATTATCAGAAAAAAGAAAAAAGTTAGCTGTTAGAATTTGGTGGATTATTGACTTGTGCTTAACAATATATGATGTTAATGACGTACTATGGATTTATGACTCACGAGATATTGTCGCAAACACAAAAGATGTAAATTGAAAAGATGGATATATCTTATTCCATTAACTCCGTAATTTTACTAAATATTTCAGCGGATATTTTAGAACATTTTGTGTGTATAAATCTGTCCTTTGCTAATAAAACACAGCTAGAAATCACAACTTCAAAATCGGTGATGATTAGGACACTTCTGGTAAAATCTTTCTTTAAGTTAGCGCCACTGCAATTTCTATAGTATTTCAAAGTCACATAGTAGAGTTTGTATTAATTAGAATTATCCGAGATATATCAGTGTGTTTCTTTGCTTAATTAGCTTAATTTGAAACAAGATTTCATGCATTTTTCAATTCCAATACTTAATCGAAGGTATGAATTTGCGAGGTTCTTGTCCTGTTTGATAATGTTTAACACTGTTGCCTCAGATATTTTTCGACAAATAAGTAGATTGTACGAGTCATATTAGTAATATTATTTCGTTTCATTACGAAGCCACTTTGGTGTAAGACTATACTTATACGATGCCTAAAATGAGCTGTGTGGAAGCGATATTGTATCTAGCTGTCGTAACACCATCTACTATAGATGCAGCTTGTTCAATATTTATTTTGATTTATTAGAAAGACTTGGGACAATAACTGTAATAGAAGTTTAATCAGCTTCCTATTACCCTGCATACTTATCAAGATGTGGTCCAACGAAATGATACTTCAGAGAAGATCCTTTGAATGAAAGAACATCAAGAAAACTTTTTTTTATTAGTATCTGTTCTATGTGGTCCTTTCTGTTTTCCTTTCGTCTACGTATGTCGGTCACGGTCCTACTGTAATCTAACAAGTAAGTGGTTTTAGGACCTATTATAGAGCAAAAAACAAATTCAGTATTTCAACTGAAAATGTCACTTTTTATGCTCTAAATTTCAATTTGCAGCGATCTGTTTTCTTTAGTCGACTTACTTATAATTTGTATTCCTTGCGTCTGTAAGTATAGGCACTTAGCGGTAACCAGTTATTTTGTTACTTCTAAGCGGTTATAGGGCTCCACGTGTCGTCTTAAAAGTTCATAGCTTAAGTTTGTATTCAGTAAATGTATTTGAGCGAAGTTTACTATTGAAAATGGAGCTTAAAAAGGATCCTTGTCTACTGTGCATTATGAATGGCTTGATAATACAATTTTTTAACTGGAAAGCCCCTGTAAACTGGAATTCCTTGGTCATTAAGTTGGTTCGAAACTAATCATTGACTATTCGATTGGGATTTGCTCGAGATATTCATTCGTTTGGTACGTGGAGATCCCAAATTACATGTTGGTGCTTTGAAACTACGCATATCTTCACATTTCTTCAAATAAACTTCCTTATGTTTATGTGTGAGTCATTCCTCTTTATTTGTTTACTAATTTTTGTATCCTAGTTTTCTTTTTCATCTAGATGATATCTATCATTCAAATCTAAGATACACATTTCCAAGTCTAACAAGTTGTTTATCACAACTTGTAACTGGATACCATCTTCACGATTCACACACACTCTTACCTAGATGGGTTCCATGAAAGGGTATAATTTTTTCACAAATACTTTTCTTTCTCCATTACCATTACCATTTTCCTCTTTGTATGTATCTTGGTTTACGTTAATCTTTAATGAAATTGTATTAAATAATATAAGTTAGTGAATTGCTAATTCAAATCGAACAATGAACTTAAATATATGAGTGTATTTGGCTGAATTGGGTACTTTTACATTCTTTACAGGTTGCATAATATGTACAAAGTTCTGTATCGAACATAACATGTACCTTTGTTAAATCATATCTATCTCATATGTGAGTCCAAAATGCTGCAATATTTTTCTACTAACCAACTTAATAACATCCAGAACCTTTGTTTTGTATGTGTGAGCCACAAATTTGTTAACTTAGTAACTATCTAAGAAGCGACATAAGTAGGCATATAATTATATCCCATCGGTCTAGTGGTTAGCGTTTCTGACTACAGATTGAGATGTCCCGGGTTAGATTTCCGGCGCTGCCAAAGAACTTTTCTGAGGCGTGTGAGTCCCACGTGATGCGATTGGGGAGCTGAGGAATAAAATATAGTGGCGATCACAGTGAGAGCTTAGACTCTCCTCTCCCAAACCGTCTGGTCAGCGTGGAAGCAGTAGACCAAATTCCTCCCTCCGAGTAGAGGCCTTATCCAGCAATAGGTCGAATATGGCTGTAAAGAAAACTGTTCAAAGAACACATGTCTCACTGCACTTTAAAGTTTCATGAACATTGTCCCAACAAAAGAGAACATTCTGAGAACAAAGCTGAAATCAATATTTAAAGAGAACACTGTTGTTTGAATTCAGTCCAATCATAACACCATCAAACACATTTGTTTAAACTACTGTGTTTTACTTTAAAATACCGTATGTGTTATATGTCAAATAAATCAGGCGATCATCTCGCTATGAATTTCAAAACTATGTAAAATTTAATGTCTTATTGTGAAACAGTAGCGAATTTCATTTCCAATCTCGATGAATGGTTGTTTAGTAAACAAGACAAGTATACTTTATTGAAGAAGTTAATTTATTGTTTTAGTAACTTTAGTGTCAACACTTCGTATTGTTTACATTACACAATAGTTTACAGTGTACGTCATGTGTACAAATGTTACATTGCATAAGTGTAACAATGTCCTTTTTTTAGTTTTTTTTTTGTACTCTAGTATATGTGCCTGCTTATACATCAGCGATATATATATAGGTGTTTGTTGTGGAAGAGTCCGCGACCAGTCCAGTCTAGTGTTTTTGGAGGGTGTACGGTACAACAAGTTTGTTTGAAGTGCTGAAAATGTACTGTTGTGACTGAGGTTGGAAAATGCAAAACAAGCTCCGTTGTTCTGTTCTTGTGACATAATGAGAATGCCAGTAGATATTGTGGGTGTTCCCTCCCCTCCTCACACTGTCACACCATTTCTAATTGAATACACGTCAAGCTCCGCTCGTTACCCAAACATTTATAGCTTAATTTCCATACGTAGAGCAATCAATAACCTTTATCTGGACTCACATTCATCAATGAGAAGCAATAGCAGTGGACCGCAACTTGGTGGCGCTGTTTTCGTAAACCAACAATAAATTCGGTGCATTCTATTTACACAATTTAGTGGACAGTACATAAAGAAAATTCTGGTACGTGTTGTGCGTTGCCTTTCCTGAATATATTCGCTTGTAATTAGCAAACTTTAACATTAATTTTGTTTTAAATGTGCACATTATTATTTAGTACGTGTTATTGACTATACCTGCAGTTTCCATGTTACAAGGAGGCGAGATAAACATTTTATTTACATTTTAAATGACTATCATCCAATCTATTTAGTGCTAAAGGCTCGAAACTGTAGTATGAAGTTATAACTTAGAAACTCATTTTTGAGCGAGAAGCAAAACCAATTTAAATTAGAAGCTTGAGGTATATTTATCTTCTTTATTGTGAAATGTTTCAACTTTAACAGCATTTTCCCTGAGAATCGAGGATTTTTAAGCTGAACGAAATATTTATATAAAGAATATCTAAGATGGAAAAGAATAAATTTCAAGGTGGAACAGTATTTACATTATGAAAAGACTGCGTTCCACAAATATATCCGTAGTTAAAGCTCCTAAAGTTAAACTGAATGGTGTATTTTGCTATTATTTTAGCCAGCTATTTTCTGTAATGGAAATCGTTATGCTGAAGGTTCTTTGTAACGGTTCTACGTCGAGCGCGACAAGAGATTGGTAACTATTTTGAATAGAACTCCGGCTTCCTAAAAGAAATCATGTCTACGTGTTGCCTAATCAATTGATAGTAATTCTTGAATTTGTTACAGACAATACAATATACAATTACGAATATCATCGAATAATATCAAGAAAGCTTAAATTGAAAATCTAGAGAAAGGTCTTTGTAAATAAGGTTTTGAACAATATACATACGGGCCGAATCGAGACGAGGCGACCGGGGAATGACGGTGTCTGCATAATGAGAAACTTCACAGACTGTATGATTCATCCAGTATTATGAGAATAATGAAATCACGACGACTAACATGGACAGGCCATGTAGCTCGAATGAGGGGGAAATTAATATATTTTTATATTAGTTAGTCAGCAGGAAGCCAAAAGGTCGTTGGGAAAACTGAGACGTCGTTGGGATAACACTATTAGAAGGGATCTTCGAGAATTAGATTTTCGTAATGAAAATAAGTTCCGTAAGCCATGGAATTGGTATATGGATTTAGCGTTTTGATATTTTATTTCGTTCCATGTTTGACAGTTGCCAAATTATATCAATGCATTTGTTCAGAGAAAAGATACAATAACTCTGATCGATGTCTTGATTCCAGATTGATCAACTGAAATTGTATGAATCTTGCACTAAACAATTGTATATTGCTTAAGAACGATTAATTTACTCTTAAAATTTTGAATTAAAAAGTGACAACTTTGGTTATGGTAATAAATCAGAGCCTAGTAAAGATCTTACAGAAATTCTTTCACAATTTTTATATAATAAATTAATCAGGTAAATACAAAACTCTATAATATGCATGTATGAAGATGATTAATACGAATATATCCTGTCTTGCTTCCATTATTTCATCGCGTTTTGTAAAAATAACAAGAGGAGCACATAAATATTGAATATATTATACATATAACATAAAGACGTGGAGAGAACCTTGTTTCCATATCTGAGATGATTTCCTTTATTTATGCTACTGAGAAACAAATAAAATTGTGTTCCCCTTTGGCGTTCATCTTTCGGCTGTAAGGAAATACAAGAAAACCTGTGCATTTCTCTTTGTTCTTTCTTAAAATATTTTTTGTCTCCACAATTCCAATCACTACTGACATTCTTTCTTCTTAGTCTGTGGCAAAAAAAGGAAAGAGTCTGTAAGAATTGGTTTTGACAAGCTCAATGAAGCCTTTTGTTTCTTTTCATCAGTCGAAATTGAGAGAGATTTATTTTTCTTGCCTATACATTTGCTACTACCAGGAAATAAGGAGAAATAAAATCGGAACACTAAATAAATGCAATAAATCAACCATATTTGTTTTGTATATTTACAGTTGTAGAATAAGGAGTACAAAAGAATTATGGCATTATTTTGTTCTTCTAAAGTTAAAATATTCACGATAAGAAATTCTACGCGTATACAATACCGATAATATTTATGGCCTTGCTCATGAGATCAACATGATTAGCATAAACGATCTAAACATTTACCTAGATAATGAAAACTATCTTTATCAAAGAACATAAAGTGAGACAGAAATCGCCTGCTCTATCCAAACGTTTGACTCGTTACAATTTATATCCTGTAACTCACTTGGAGACTTGCATGTACTCTATTTTCCACAAAGAAATTATTCATAATTGGCTCAGGAACATCTACAAGAAC
This sequence comes from Lepisma saccharinum, assembly GCA_022664845.1. Taxonomy (NCBI): domain Eukaryota; kingdom Metazoa; phylum Arthropoda; class Insecta; order Zygentoma; family Lepismatidae; genus Lepisma; species Lepisma saccharinum. The sequence goes on from JAGDQP010013471.1 coordinate 15,010, forward strand.
TCTTGACAGTATCTCTTGATCTCTAGTCCGAGTTTTCACGCAATGTTTGTGAATTCAAAATCTAGTAAGAACTAGATTTGGGTTTAAGTCAGTAAACTATGATAGCCATCTCATAAATATGATCCTCTACAAGTTTCAAAGAATTATTATGCTTTTGCTGTTTTTAATGACACATCTATAATCATGTGCCAGAGTAAAATGTCATGTTTTTTTATGAATAGTATCCATTGCGTGTGACTTTCATTCTTTAATGTTTCTTCAATTCATGCAACAACACCAAATCATTTCATAAACAACCCGAATTTTTATTTTTCTTATACTATTCTTCAATATTGGTCATATATAATAACTCGTTGTAAATCATTGGATGATCCTTGAAAGGTAAGACTAAAACTTTCTTGCAAAAAGAAGAAACTTAAATTTGTATGTAAAGAAATTCTTGGATAATTCTTCACTATTTAACATCATTCTTGTACATTAGACATAACTTTTTACATACAAGTCAAACTTATTTACGTATGAAGACTGTATAATTATTACATTCTTTAAAACAAAATATACAGGAAGTAAACATATTCGTATGTGGGAACCCAAATGCTAAAAGGGAGAAACATTTCGTTAATCTCTCCTTAATGATGTAAACTACTCGTAGATTTTGCTTGATTGGAGTAAGTACAAAACTGAGATAAAGTCATATTATGATTGTAATTTATTATTTATGAATAATTAGGCATACTTAATAATATGTTTTAACATAATGAGTGAATATTTTGAGGCATAGCTTTAGTTTGATTGCACAATTTTTGATTCAACGTTTTGTACATTTACGTTTAGTGAAGTTGTAACTTGACTCGTTCCATCTCAGTTCAGGCAGATCATATAACGGTTCAATTATAGATTTTGGCAATTATTTTTATGAGCTCTTTATGGAAATTTAAAAGACTTGATTTGTTTTATTTTCACAAATAACGATAATGCACAATTACGGATGAAAGCTGAAATATTAAAAAACGTTTAGTACGTTCCCCAACTCATCTTTAGTCTAAATAAACTGTACAATTAAAAGGGGAATTAATTTTAACGATTTAGTTTCAAATCAACTGATTTACTGTCCCTCTTGTTGAGGGTTTCAATTCTCGGAGGATGGGAGCGATTCTTCCCTTTGGAAACATCACTTCCACCTCTCTAAAATCCTCTTACCCCTCTTACCTGTTAGATCCACCGTTCAATGCGTATAATTCATAAAAAAAATCACCATTCACCCCCTCCCTCCAGCGAAAATATGTCAATCTAATTCTGCTCTTGTTAACAAACGTATAATACTTTGCTTCCATAATTAATATAACTTACAAATCGTGGTGTGATACTGACTAAAAATAATTTCTTAACGTTCAAAAATAAAGATGAACTCAAAATTTTAGTTTGTGCAGCGAATTAATAATAGCATAGGTTTCCTGCAAAAAATAAACCGTTTGATATATTATTTAAATCAGTACAAAAATCCTTTCGGGGTGAAGGGAAGAGTGAGGGAAGAATTCTACTCACAAAAGAAGTAATATCGATTTCGTGAGAGACTTTCTTTGTGTCACTATGGCGGAAGTGTTCCCTTAGAAATAAAATTAAGAGAGTATCCTCCCTTTCACCATAGTGACACAAAGAAAATCACTCACAAAATGGATATAAATTATTTTGTAAGTAGAGTTCTTACGTCACCCTTCCCTTTACCCCGAAAGAGCTTTTATACTGATATCACTTATTTTGTAAACCTGGCTATTAGAAACAAGTGCATAGTCTTCATAGAAATGGTCGATTTTGGACCATGGTAGGCTCCGCAGCTTAAAAAGGTCACTCCTATTAAAAAAAAAGCTATTTTTACCAGTACGGGGCCCGCAATTGGGCCCCCAAAACCCTTGGTAACAACCATTTGGGGCTAAAGTAAAAAGACAGACAGAATGACAGACAAACTGTTCCATCATTTGTGAAAATTCTGTGATTTTACTAAGAAAATGTATACTGTATGGAATTAGTAGTAGTGACTAATGAAAACTAGTATCGTCTTCGATATATTAGTATATAACTAGGGATAGTAAAACACATAAATGGCATTTTGAAGTAAAACGTAGGTAAATATGATAGTACTGTTATGTATCAATATTGTACTAATGAAAATTGTTACGAAACCAATACAGAAAGTTGATAAGGAAGCATGCATAATACAATACCTAAAAACTGTTCTAAAATTTGATCCTATTTGGTAGACCTATGTTATTGTCTTTATGGATACTCAGTTCTGATGGAGTTCTACTTAAGTTGTATTAGTAGTGTTGCTTGAATATACTATTGCTAAAAAAACGTACCGAAAGAAGTAAATAGAGGTAATAAAAGAAAAATGAGTACATTTTGAAGTCCTCCGTATATCTAACTTGGTTACAGAACGTTACAAAAGATTTGGTATACATAAATAATCACAGAATCGCTTGGAAACTTTCGCAAAGCTTAAACAAATTATTCTCTGGAAGTTTCCTGATTGAGTATACACATCTCTGCTGTTGATCTTCAATAATGTAGAGTCCAATCAGGCAATAGCCAAAAGTTGTATACTAACTAGTTACAGAGGGCGTAGAACGATTTTAGGAAGTCAGTCAGTCAACCGAGAAGTCCTGTATGGCCGAAATTAAACCTGCTTCACTACTAAGGCCTCATCACGAACACTAAAGAGATATTGGAACACCGTACAATTTGAACGTTTCTTCCAACACCGAGGTCACAGTAAAGCTTTGTCACGTTCTATTTTCGGCGATATTTAAAAGATACATTAGTGAAAACTTTGGTGTAGATTTTCCTAACAATACTATACTGTATATCAAAGTATATAGCTGTGTATAATTGGAACTGACTACTAACTGGCATTACTTTACTTAACTGGATCTAACCTAACCTATGCAGGTGAATTATACATGACTTAAAGAAATCTCGACATTCTCCTGGTGCAAATGAGAAAATCCCTGGAAAGGCTCAATCAGCATGTGTTTCTATACTGCAGGAACCTTGTAACGTACTTGATATTTCCATTTTGTTTCTTTCAAGATAAAACGCATGTATTGTACAACATCTCGTTAGAGAAACATTTAAACATTAAAACTATTTTGCTTTTAATATCACAAACTAATAACAGACTCCTTTATTATTTATTTATTTTAGACAAATTCCTGCAGCAGAATATGTTTGCCACTGTCTATAGTAGAATGTACTTTTCAATGTGATTTGTGCTTTAATAATATAGAGAATTGTGGGACCTTGACATTTTCCCCGCCATGTTGAAAGGGAAGAAGAGTGAGAGAGAGATGGATAAATTTATTTACCCTAATAACACCCATCCTTGTTCTTAATTCGATTTTTGATCACATAGCTTTATTGATCCCTCGCTGTTTCTCTTTCTGTGTCGGTTTTGTGTGTGTGTGTGTGTGTGTGAGAGAGAGAGAGAGAGAGAGAGAGAGTGAAAAAAAAACAACGAAGTGAATTACGTTTTGGAATGAAACATTTTCTATTGAATTTGGATCAGTTAACCCCTTTGACTCTCTGGCAAGTGCTCCACTCGAGGACGTTGTGATATAGATTTTCAAGTGACAGGGGGGCGGGGAGAGGGGGAGAATACAATAAAAAGTCCTAACACAATTTATCGAATTTTATTAACTGGAAACGAATTTCCTTTGTTTCTAGAGATAGCAAACGTTAACACAGGCCTGATGCCAGAGAACAAAATACTTAAGAATTAGAATTTAGATTGAATCCTCCATATTTCCTGTTCCTTTTTTTTCTTACTGCTTGTAACATAAATGTGCCTTTTTTCTAAACAAAATGATAACATTTTTATCCTTACTAGGTAAAGAAAATATATATTTTTATAACTTTATTGAACATTTGTAATTTTACAATTTTACTATTTTACTGATCTACCTTCTCCAAAAAAAAAGAAGAAAAGAAAAGAAATGATTTACTTACATTTGAAATTCTTTGATGTTGTAGCCCAACTTCCGACACCTTGACTAGACAGTTTCAATGTTAACCTTAGTCTCACCAGTTAAATACCGGAGCGGTGGCTTATATCCTGGCTATTCTTTTGCCGGAAAGAATGCTTATCGAGAGATGTAACCCCTCAGATTTTCGCCTTCCTCAAATTTTGTAATTGAGTTTAATTAAATTTATTTATGGCACAGACCAGGATATGGTAGGTGAAATGATGAGGGAAGGAGTCGACGAAGGCATAATCAGAAGGTACAATCCTGGCATTTGTCTGGCGTGACTCAGGAAGAAATATATATAAACCTCTGTTAGGATTGTCAGTCGATGCTGTCCATCTCAGAAGCTCCAGATGCAAAGGAGACACATTATAAACTAAACTACTGACGCTCGGATTTTCTTCTTAGCATAATGATTTTCATTATTACTTTCTGGCATAATCATGATACAGCATTGATTTTCAGAATAAACTTTTGATAAGAGAGGAAACAACAATTTTAATTTCTTTTTTCTAAAAGTTCATCATCTCTAGATTTAGTTCTGATTGTCACAAAAAACTACAACATTAAATTGGTAAGTTGTTCACTTTCCTAATGATATTAATCATTTCCCAAACTAATATTATGTTTAAATGTATGAATCTTGAAGATCACGAAGTTCGTTATCGGGAAGCAGAAATAATATTACAGCTCGAAGAAAATGTGTAAAAAATTTATTTCTACCACACTAAAATGATATTCTATTATTTGTCGTAGCACCTGCCTTCTACTACAATTTCTTGATGTATGCTCCGACATCCTTAATCTAATCTCTTTAACATAATCAGTTATAATTATTTGTTCAGATATTGCTTCAAACCCAATAGGAAGTTTAACTGTGACTTTTTATGCAGTGCCCGAAGAGAACTCGTCAGAGCTAAACAATGGGGTTCATATCCGGAATTCATGAAGGCCATATGATGACTGGTATTTGATGATACTGAACTGTCCTGTTGATAATGTCAAAGTTCAAGTAATTATTTTCTCTAGGAGCAAGTTATTTCTAAATACTGGTCAGTTTCATCGACCTCACGGGTCTTGTTAACTTCTTTATACTGTTATTAGACAGTCATTGTATCAAGAAATCATTCTATTTATCTGAAATTCCCTTGATCACTTGAAACTCATTTTCTTCCATATTCATATTAGTCAGTAATAATTTTCTTATCATCTCTTTCAACGGAAATCTTGTTGATATGATCCTATTTGATACATCTTATGTCAGTTGCTGTCAGAGTCATTCGTATATGGCTCTAAGACTTTCTCTTATACGGATAAAAGGGTTTAATATAACTTCAACTATGAAGAGAATAGTTGTAACACTTAACAATTAAAAATAGAAAATAATAATAATATACGATTGTGGCTTGAACGCCAATAGGAATTAGCGTATTTAATGTATTTTTTGCATAATATAGAGTATAGCTCAACAGAGAACATATAATTTTTGTTTGTTTTCTTGACAAGAAAATACTATTTGGATTAAGTTGATTTTATAGTTTCTCTTGAACATCTGAATAATGCAGTACGTGTCACAGACTGACAATGGTAACTTGTTTGACAATTGATTGTTTCAGAAGAATTTTGAACGATATTTGTGTTGGTTGCGTTATTTTTTGGTTTACAATATGATACAAGAACGTGAACGGAATGAAATAGGCTTTAGAGAGAATTGTCATGTACTTTTGTCCGTTTCTGTACAGTAATAGTCAAATAAAATAACGGATGGATAAATTTTGAAACAGCGAAAGCTTTGTGTATGTTTGTGCGGGGCAAGCGGGGTGACACGAAATGTTTGACGAGACTGTTTTCAATCGATATGTCATTGTGAGCTATGAAAACGTATTCCGGGAGAAACTTACCTGAACCACTACACAATTGCGTGGATTACGTACTCAACTAAAGAGCTCGGTGTCACTTTTTTTTCCTTGTGTCCATCAGTTTAGATGGAAAGTGGTATATATACATTTACTTTTCAAGATATACGGAAGTTCAACGTAATGTTTACAATTACGTGGTCAATGGCGCAGCACTTGACTGCGATTGGGGTCGAAACACTGCTATTAGACACAGAAATATGTGTTGTATAATTCATGAGAATGTGCAGATGCTACTCCTTAACGCTACTGAAACATTGCCGACCAAAATCAAACCAAACTTAACATCTATCTCTAGCTTCACATTAGCAATATTGTGACGTATTCTGCAGCCATAGTGAAAATTCAGTTAAGTGGACTTACATACACTATCTGAAGGTTAGGTAAAGGATATGAGTTCCTAACTAAACTTTTATTGAAGATGACGTCTTTGATCACATTCAAAGTTTAAAAGTGAGAAAAATAAATTGCATTTGAATTGACAAATCAATACAACACTACACACAACACAATAATAAATCCACATCCACCCAATTACCCTACGATACTTCCTAACAGTTGAAATAAAAGATTGGTCTCGCAAATGTGTTCTATAATTCATGAGAAGCCGATTGAGTATAGTCTCGTCAAACATTTTATGTCACATCAAATTAATATTCCGTGTAAGTTCGGAAACACTGAACAACGTAGTAATACGAACCTACAATATACAGCAAAAAGAAGTAAAATTAAAATTACATGTGTTCTGTTTTCCATATATGTCGAATCATGGCGCCAACAGGACTAAAATATTTCGCTCTTTGAACATTTTTTTATAAATGAGTGTACATTGGATTACCATGTGGCAATATTTCTGTGCAAAAGAGTAGCAGATGACGTCAGTTCTCGAAATTCTCTTCGTTCATCGGCATTATCTTCCTGTCCTGTCTGTAAATAAGTAGATAAGTACTTCTACTTATTTAAATAGAGATGGTGATTTTGAATTGATGTAACCTCAAAACTATATTTGTGACATTTACAGCGCCTCATCACACCTTAAACTTTGTTTTGTCTGTGCAAGACGCGATGGGAAAGGAATCAGCCACGAGCTTTACTGAAGATACCATCCCAATTCTCATCTGTTGGTACTGCGGAGCGCTTTGGAAAACCTCCATAAGACTGGCTGGCGTCAGCGAAACTAGAGCCCATGCCCCTTACTCGGAGCTCATTTGAAATCAGTGATAGTAACAACTAGAACAAGAAACTTGCGTTTTCTTTGATGCCTTTACCTTTCATAGAAATATAAAATTGTTATAAAACATATTTCGTATAAGGTCATAAGGCACGGTATATTGACCAAATGTTATGAAAAAAAAACTTTTATTTAATATCGTGAGTTCCTGTCTGATATCTGGTGTTCGCTGGCTCTGTCTCGACCTTCTAAGCGCTCACCTTCATTATAACTTAAAGTAGAGCACACTCCATGTTCTATTAATCCGGTCTTAATTTAACAGTGTTTGCGCTTGGTAAATACAGTAATTAGTCAGGACTCTCGTTCCTACCTCTTACCTGCGGAAGCGTATGATTATTTCCGGGATAATCATATTTCCTTCTTCACCCATTCCACTCGTTATCGAAAACTACAGAAGTAAACGCAAGTTTCGTCGACTGTA
>JAGDQP010013471.1:22696-40776 GCA_022664845.1 Lepisma saccharinum
GTGAGAAAGGACACGTGCGCAAGCTTCAAGTTTCCTTACAATATAATTACATATTTTGTATATTAAAATGCACTCCAGACCATATAAAGTTGATATTTACAGATTTGACAGCACGTTGAGTCCGTACAATACATTCTTCTCTACTGTCGCAAACGGGAATGACACAGCCGCCGTGGTATATTGGTTGTGATCGCCGTTCTTTGCATCAACACTGAGGGTGCAAAGAGGGTTAAATCCTCCTACCTAGTTTTAGGGGTTTTCCTCATTTTCATCATGTGTTTGTCGGTATGGTATCTAGAGAAAGGCCTTCGTAGTGCTCTGAAAAGAGCATTCGCTGAGAGACGCCTTCATCCAGACATATGAAGAGGTGAAGCCATAGCTACTTGAATGGTTCATTTTTCTGTCGTTAAGTAGGCCTGATCCATCAGAATAACTTATAGGAATATTGCTTTATAGCATAATTTGACGAGAAGTAAGGTTGAAATTCTGATCAAGAGAAAATAGCATAACATTTTTAACAGGTATTGGATTTCTTGCAGACCTGAAACGTACCATCTAGTCCCGTAAAAATAAAATAAACCTAGAACAAACTGCGACAGAATTTCTGACTGTAGTTTCTAGATGAAAAATGAGTCCTAAAAAAGTTGGAACAAAGTCTACCACTGTAACTCTATTCATAACTCCAACATGGTGGAAATTAACAAAATTGGGGATTTTCACCTGCTATTACATACAGGTATGTATGCATACAAGTTTGTTACCACGTAAAGCCTAAACTACTTGAACGATTTAAACAAATAAGGTGTCGTTGAATTCGTCTTGAGTCAGAATGTGCCCTAGGCTATATGCAGTTGTGAAATAATAAACACAACATGGTGGAAATTAACAACATAGAATAAATTTTCACAGGCTATGTAAGTTTACTGCCTCGTAGAACCTAAACTATTTTATCGATTTTAACAAATAAGGAGTCGTTGGATTCATCTTGATTCATACTGTCCTAAGTTATGTGAAGTCATGAAATAATGAACCCAACATGGCGGATTTTAATTTCAGAATAATTTGTTATAGTGGTTCCTGGGTGAAAAATATGTGCTGAAAACGAAGGAACAAGATCTGCCACTGTAACCCTTTGCAAGATATGGAATTAATGCCTTATTTTGGTTCATTTTATATTTGATTACTTCCTTTCTCTGTACATTCAAGTTAATAATAGCTCGCACATTACTTGGTTAGTAATAAAAGCAACAAAAGATTACTTCGTGCGGAAAACCGAGAACCTACCGGAGCTCATTTTAACTTCTCTTTATTCGAATGCGCTCCTCTACACAATTGCCAGACCATGTATTAGGTTAAGTCACTTTCAATCTCTGTATTATGTTACAAACGCATTTACGGTTTTGGGGCTAATTTTGCTCCCCAATAATAAACATTTATTTCAGTGTATAATTTCTTAAACGCTTTGCACTAATGAGTTAATCTATGTGCTGTTTACTGATTTAACTCAATATTTAAGCACGTTTAATCGCATTTATAATTTCATTGATTTATTATTTCATCATTTCATATATCTTAGGACACAGTACAGATTAGGATAAATCCAAGGACATGTTATTTGTTAAGATCGCGCAAGTAGTTTAGGCTCTGCGAGGTAAGAAACTTACATAAATACATACATAGCAATGTGAAAATCCGCCATGTTGGATTTATTATTTCATAGCTTCATATAGCCTAGGACACAGTATGGATATAGGTGAATCCAACGACACCTCATTTGTTAAAATCGCTAAAGTAATTTAGGTTCTACGAATTAACAAACTTACATAAATACATACCTATAGATAGCCCGTGAAAATTTCTACTTTGTTGTTCATTTCCGCCATGTTGTGTTTATTATTTCATGACTGCATATAGCCTAGAGCATATTCTGAATCAAGACAAATCCAACAACACATTATTTGTTAAAATCGCTAAAGTAGTTTAGGCTCTACGAGGTAACAAACTTACAGACCTACATAGCCTGTGAAAATCCACCATTTTGTTCATTTCCGCCATTTTCAGAAATTATGTTGCAGTTTGTTCTAGGTTCACCTAAAAATTGAGCTAACTTGACTGGACTAATCGGGTTACAGGGTCAATCGGTTCAAGTTTTGGAGCTGGTCACAGGATTTATGCTTGAGAGCCAGCTTGACCTGGTGGAACGGAGGACAAAGCAGAGATTATTAAAATTATTTCCTTAAGTGGTGACTGGAAAGAGGGGTGTTATCCCCCATCGCACGTAAAATGCAACACTGAAAAGATCCTTACAATATAACATGAAAATAATTTCCTATTCCCGAAAAGTACAAAAAAAACACCCGGAGGTGTTCAAAAATGACAATATTGGAAGATCAGGTCAAATCGGATGAATATTGGGTTACAGAGCCAATTGGGTCAGTTTTCGAACACCGAGTCGTCGGGTCACAATTGGGTCATTTAGGGCAAGGCTGGATCACCGAGTCAGTCGGATAATTCGGATCAAGACTGGATCACCAGTTCAATCAGATCATCCAGTCAAGTTTTGGACTGTGTCATCCGTTTAGCTACGTTCCGGTCAGTTCTGATTTCTTGTAGAATTTGCTCGAACTGGTGACAGAAACATACTATTATGACATACAAATATGTAAGCGGTTTGTAAATTATAGCAAACGACCACTGTAACATGTCGCTTTGATCTCTTGAAAGTCAGAACCTGAGGTCTCTTAAAGGTCTTAATTACACCAAAGGATAACGTGAACGTCTTCGTGAAATGAATGCCTGCCTGGGTGCTTGCAAATGACTTTTCACCTTACCTTAACAGCACGGGATAGTCTCAGAAGCTTTTCTTTCATATAGGTAATTCTGCAACATTGCTAATATTACATCAACATTTTAGTTTCTTTCTGCAATGTTTCAGATATGTTTAAGAGACGGCGAAATGTCCGCCTTGATCACAATTACGTTCTGATGTTACGGTAACACTGCAATGATGTTACGGTGACAACGTTAAGTATGTACGACAAGAGGAACCACTACTGATCAAAAGAAAATATGCATAAATAGTACATAAATAGTTGGACTTAATTCATTGTCGTCATTATGTTACAACTATATCTTTGCTATGGATTCGAGATCTTTAAGCATTCACTTTATATGTCAAGAGCATATTACAAAACATAACATTTCCATACGTACTACAGAAAAAGTAAAAAAAAAGTTATATCATTGTAAGGATTCGAACCACGCACCTTTCGCGTGTTAAGCTAACGCTTTACCAGTTTCTTTACAACGCCTTTGCGAAAGAACTGTCACAATAATTCGTCTACTACTATCCGCATGTTAGAGCTCACTCTTTAATTACTATTTACGCCCTTCTTATTGGACGACAGTTTGGTTTTGATCTGAATTTTTTATATTTGAATGTAAGCTACGACTAATCATTAAATATGGTGACTTTTGAGATTAGTACTACAAAGTTGATGGGAATGTTGCAAGAGCAATCTCTCTGATACCTATTTGAAAGCTTGAAAATGTTGTCAACCTTACATTTACGTTAAGCCGAAGATCGGCCTGAAAAGCCGATTTCCTTAAACATAAATAGAATATTGCAACGTTCCTGAAACATATCTGCAATTTCATGTGCTTGATCATGCTAATGTATTGACCAAGATTATCACAGTCTGCGGTTCCTTCGGTCAACTCCAGACGCTAAAGGTGGTTCTGTGGAAATAAAATGGTATTATCAGAAAAAGAAACGTCCTTTAACCAATATCGAGGTGGAGGGTAGGGTGAGAGTAAATTTCCACCATTAGTTGTCATGTTTGTTTAAATTTTCCTGCAACAGCACATTGCCTTCCAGACATATAATATTTCATATACTGGTCCCTACATTTGTGACACTTCTTGACGCTGATTCTCTCGACTCGGTTCTGTGAAATATGTAAGAGACAATATCAACAGCGCTTTGATTGGGTATAGCTTCATACACGATTATTCGCTACCCTACTCTATCATCTCTTACTAGAAACAAAGAATAAAAACAGGAGAATTTAACTTCCCATAAGAGATTGATGTCTCCGCTTCAGTGCTGTGGTGTGGTTGTTACTACGTCACATAACACCCGAAGACCTTGAAACTGAAATTAGAATATCCACAATTTCCCTTCCCATCTTACACATGCAAAATTGTCCTCATCCTTCTGAGTGCTACGATTTTTATTTGTTTTGTATACTATACTATTCCCTCTCTTTTCTGTGTTTTGTAACGCGATCTTCCAAAACGACCTACGCAAAACAAAATACCAATAATAATGACAATAATAACAAATGAAAAGGATAAATATCTCTATATGTGCATTTTTTTTTACTTCAGGAATGAAACCACATTCGCTTTTATTACACCAGTGGTCTATCATCTGTCACTCTCCGTCGTGATAGGATATCGATGCGTTTATTTTATGCTTCTGATGTGTGGTCCGCATGCTGTCATATTTCATTTATTATTCTGTATATAAAGTAGAGACAAAAATCAATATATTGCATTTCTCCTTCTCTCTCTCTCTCACCGTGTACGAATGTATCTCTGTCTCCCATCCCCTTTCCCCCTTCTCTGTTACTCTTTGAATTACAGATGAAAACTCATATGCCTCTCCCTCACCTAGAACCAAGGTACGAAATTTACGTATGTACAGATGACATTTGAATAATTACTCTTAATATAAACCGGGGGCCTGTGTTAAGAACATAACTCATTTATTGGAATAAGGGAATTGACCTTCTCTATCTCTCTCTCTCTCTCTCTTTCTCTTTCTATGCATTTTTCCTTTTTCCTTTTTTCCATTCTTTTATTTTTTCTGCTACTCAAAGATTAATTCATTTTGTAATTATTAAACATATGTATGGTACAGTTGCTGATTTTTTTTTAAGTTTACGGTCAGACCTCATTACTATGGTATACTGTAAAGAAGTTGCATACATATATAAATATACAGCTCATGTGTGTGTGAGAGAGATGGAAGTAAGTGGAGAAGGGATGAGAGATCGTAATTATTTTAGGTTAATCATATGATAATTAATAAAACGAACGGTTCCTAGGTCTTCCCTTATCTGAAATTAATATTATTTCTTACTACATTACATGTGTATCAATTATACTTTTCACGTATGCCCTACTCTATCTATATATAGTTGTAACGAGACTTACACTTTGGATTAAATAAATAAATTCAGTTCATATTTTTGCCACCATGTCGCCCTTAAGGTTATAAATTCTACAAAATAATTTCCAAACCGTTATCTCAACCATCAGATTAAAGGCAGATAAAGACAGGTTAAAATGACAATTTTCATATTTGAGCACTTTTGTTAGTATTAAATGACATATTTATATTCACTGTTATTGATCTGTTTAAGCACAAAGTGGAATACTATGTATTATACATGAAGCACAAAATGGCGTGTCCAAATTCTGTATGCAAAAGTATATGTATTTGTCAAATGAAATAGAGCTTGATACGAAGTTGTGATTTCGGGATTACCACGTCACGAATCGAAAGCTTCCGTAGCTAGGTGTACCACGTGACATACTCAAGAGTATATAAGACGGCTGCAGAGCAATCCAAATCATATTCTCTCGGCCTACGGGCCGAACCACATCAAACTCTCTTGCTTGGTGTACGGTTCTTGGACATTGTTTACTAATAAACCACTATTACCTAAACTTCAATTGCTTTGAACACTTTTATTGGTCATTCTCTTCGAGATTTACTTCATCAGCTCTTTGCTTTGCATCTTATCCTACAAACCTAATATTCCTTAGCGTCGGCTCGTCTTCAGTAGGCAGGTAGACGCTATTATCCAAAACATATTACCGGTATCGGCTCGTCTTCAGTAAGCAGTTAGACTCTACTCCAAAACCCATAGCTTGTCTTTATGACAGGTAGGGGTTGACCATCCTTAATCCTAGTGTCAGTTTGCCTTCAATAGGTAGATAGACACTATTCAAAAACCAAAACTCGGCCCTAGCTCGTCTTCAGTACTCAGGTCGGGGCTACTCAACCTAACCTACAGCATCGGCTTGTCTTCAGTAGGCAGGTAGATGCTGTATCCTGGTTCCGGCTCGTCTTGTATAGGCAGGTATGAGTCCGCAACCCAATCTCGGCCCTGGCTCGTCTTCAGTAGGCAGGTAGGGGCTGCTCAATCTGTTTCCTCAAGGGGCATCGACTCGTCTTCAGTAGGCAAGTAGATGTTTCATTCATGGCTCTATTTGGAGTCCTGTTCCACTTCTTGACTCTGGCTTGTCTTGATCCTATCTCTCTCTCGCTCTCTCTCTCTCTCTCTCTCTCTCTCTCTCCCCCATTCTTCCACTAATAATTAATTGCCTTTCAGCTCCGCGTTGGTCCATCCCACACCCAGAAGCCGTGGCAGATTGAAGGTATGTTGCAGATTAGTATATTCTCCTGGGGTTATATTAGGAGATTTTAGATAGTGAATAGAGTAGGTCGTCTCGGGATGTATCAGTGTGCCCCCAAAGCCAAGGATACCCAAATAACTTTAAAATGAAATTATCTGTCCAAAATTTATTTTTCACTAACTGTTAGAAAATGAACTGGCCGACTGTCAGAAATAATCAGTCTAGTGATCTAGGTCCTAGGGTGACCCAGGGCTACAGAAGCATGTTTTTTTAAGTGGAAATAGAGGTAAAGTGATATATATCTGTAACGGGCTGTTATCACCGTTCCATGTGTTGCGTTCTTCATACAGTCCGCTGTCAGAAGATTATTACTTTTTTGACTGTTTGCTAGTCCACTTTTACTGTAATGATCGTCTTCTTCTTCTTGCCGCATGTATCGGATTTCGTTACTCTTTTGTTTTTCCATTTTAAAAGCATCCTGTTATTGTATATTATTTATTATATGCCGCGCTGTCTTTATATTTATCATTGGATGCGAGGAGATGTGTTGTAAGATGATTGGTACATCTCCCTGCCAGGTAAAGTCTTAGCTTCCTATTTGTAAACTTTCTTCAAGATATACTTTTAATTCTCTTCGAAGTTTCTTTTAGACATTCTGGCAGTTTTGGTTAACTGGAGGGTCTGGTAACCCTGTCTATTTTTTTAGTGGATGTTCTTTTTGAGTGCAAGGGGGTTGTGTTTTGGTCTTGTACTAGAAAGATAGAGATGATGTTGGAACTTCAATTGCAGTAAGCGCCAATTGTCCCAGTACAGCATAAAAATTATGAATTTAGAAATAACCACGAAATAAAGATGGCACTTCAGGTAAAAGTAATCCTGTATGGCTGTTGATGACATATTATGATGCCCGTTGTCTCCTGCTTAGCTGAAGAAAATCATTTCAAGTTTTTGTTAGTTTGAATCGTCTCTTCAAGACGCCATCTTTCGGAAGGCAGTTTTTTTAAATTGCAAGTTGAAAGGAGCTGTACACTATTCTTACCATAAGCAGTTTTTATCTTACATTTTTCCTAGATATTTGTTTTTTTCGGATATTAGTGGGCACTAATTTGTCTATAAATCATTGAATAAAGACATTTTAGCGTGCACTTGGTTCAAACAACTTACAGGACGAAGTTGGCTATTTTCAAAGATTAGCTCTGAACTTACTAATTCATGGCTTCTGTCTTTTGTTGGCAGGATGGAGTAGAGAAAACGTCCTGGACTTTTCAGTACTAAAGCAAATCAACATAGGTTCAAACCCTGTTGAAGTTAAAGTTTTTTACAAAGTGACCATGAAGAATCTAATCATAACTTCTCATAAAATACGGAGAATCCTTCAGACTGTGGAATCAGATACCTGAATCACTATACAGAGGAAGACGATTAACGAATATTTGGCTGGAAAAGTCCAAATCAAGTCTATGGGGGTTACCAGGACCGTTAAGAACACGACATTAATCTGAAGTATCCACTTTTTATGTTATTATTCTTAGAGATAAATACTATACGATTTGTTAAACACATTTTGGGTAGAGTCAGCTGTTGAGTATTGCTATCGTGCTAGACTTCTAATTGGAAAACCTCGGTTCGATTCCCCACTAGCCACATCCTTTTTTGCATACCCTGAAATATTCAAACAGCGATTCATCTCCGGGTTGGAGAACTTACGAAGCATCACTGGTGAGAATCCGAGTAAATAGTGTGTGTGTGTATTTTAGCATAATGCTAATGTAGTTTTCAAGTTTTTCATTGGTCTTTGTCTCTTCCTCTCTTTGTTGATGTATTGTTATTGTATCTTCGCTGCTTCTTTCTCTTCTTTTTCTTCTCCCTTCCTCTCTCTCTCTCTCTCTCTCTCTGTTCATCTTTATTTATTCTCTTTTATCTTAGTTTCTCATTTGTGCGTATTCCAGAACCAATTCCGGGCCACTTTCGATGACAAAGTAACAGAGCCTGACCCAAACATAAGTGACCCGGCAGCCCGATTGACCCAGTCTAAAAAATCCATTTAACTGAGAATTCCGGCGTCATATGTTTCGTGTTCTCCGGTCCTGATAACCCCTGAAAGAAGCAATGTTCAAACGCAATGAAATAATTAACATATCCCCTTCATCCTCCTGGTTATCAGATCTAAATCGAATCTCCAGGTCAGAATGGGTTCGAATCTTAAACCCGATGACGCAGACCAAAATTTGACCAGCATTCCCCGACAGTCGGTGACCCGTTTCAGCTCTGTCGTGTTCATTACATCTGTGCGATTAGTTATAAACATTAGTTTATTAGTGTTGTAATTCTTAGAACGTTATATTCGCAATATGTGGAATATAGACTGTCATGTTCAGAACAGATACATTTTACGATATGAGTAAACCCTCTTTTGGTTATTTCAAGAGAATAACTCTTTTTATATTAGTTTGGCACAAAATTCCATCCTGTAATGTATAAACATACTATTAAATGTGTTTCATTTTTTCACGTTTGAAATGCATGTAAGGTTTACTATGCCTATAAGGAACATTATAATTTTGCTTTTGAACATTTGTAACTTTTCATTTTGACACAGTTTGGATTTATAATCTTGTATTTTCTGATAGAAATTAAGCAGAAAAATTATCATTCATTTATTTTCTTTTTATGTTCGATTTGCATTTGTAGTTTGTAGTATAAGGTATGGCCTACGGTTTCTACTGGGTTTTTAACAATCAGTAATTCTACCAGGCCCGGCCCTCTGTACTGGGTGTCAGTCTTAAATCATAGAAACTACTCCCAACTTAATTTTTGCCGTCAAAAGTTGATAGAAACATTGCAAAACTATTTTACACCCTCCAATTTTGACTTTACTCCCCCAATCTGAAAATTCTGGCGGAATCCCTGATTACAATGTATTCCAAACCAGTACGTTCAATAAGCCCCACCGAATTTGAAACCGAACCCAGCGCAAACAAAGCATGACAAACTTTTGACATTATCCAAAATGTGTCTGAAAACTCTGCAGTTTCACTGGAAATCATGAATATTTAATCTTACCACAAAGTTTGGTCTCCACTTTGAAAGTGAATTAATGAATTTTTCAAGGACCCGTCTATATATTCGAATAGTCCTGAGAAATATAGAAACCAAAAGTCACTTTTATCATGTTGTTAGATTTGTTGGAACTGAACTTTATAATGTTAGGTTCTCTTTTACTACGTTTAAATTCCATGTTTTTATCTGTATTTTCTTCTTCTTCTTCTTTTCCTTCTTCTCTCCGCTTTTCTCTCTCTCTCATTTCTCTGCCTTTGGTTAACAGACATTTATCGGTTTCAGTTTTTCATTGTGTGTGTTTAAATTTCTCCTTCCATCTACTTATATATGATGTTCGTCTGGTTTGTATTCTTTCATTTTGTCGATACTAATAGATGTATATTTTTTTAAATAAAATGTGCTCATGATGTTTGCTGGTTTTAGTATGGGAGAGACGAAGGAAGGAGATAGAGGGAAGATCTGTTTACCAGACACGATTATGAGATTATGCGATTTGGGTGGCCTGGCTGCACAACGTTCTCTGTCGCAATTTTGTTGATGCTAAGTGTACATTTTTTGGTCAGAAAGTTTATACACTTCTGTTTTATGAGAAGTGGAAGCAAATTGGGGCATGCGTGTAAGTGCATTTCATATTCAAGAAATTAGGGCCTATCTAATATATTTTGTGCCTTCGATATATCGGTTAATAATTCAAGTCTTGTTTAAAGCTGCATCTTCTGAGATAGAATTAAAATAGAGTTTGCAATTCGTCTAGTATCTAAGAGTCGCAGTACGTGTCCTAATATTTGGATCAGGATAGCGGGTTGGATATCGAACTATATACTACCTATACTACTTCGTTAAGTTGATGAAACATACATAGATATATTTCCATATGAATAATGCCCCATGTTCTTGTATTTCTTTTTTTATTTATTTCAGAAATATCTGGATACATTAAACGCCATTTTACAGTAGGCTAGGTAATAAAGAAACAAAAAACATACAGTAAGTACACGGCCTATCGTAAAGAAAACTAATGAATGATTCACAAATATTGAAGTGTTTGTGGTAAACAGTTCATGACAAGAAATACACGGTGCGACAGCTATTTGAGAACAAATTCACGTCCGCAGGAAAAAAGAAACAGACAATGGAAATGGAGAATTTATTACATTGTAACGTCCTGTACAGGTGACCAAATACGTAGTAGATGGCAACATTCTATGAAACTGCCTTCAGCCGCAAAAAGAGCCTCTACGCGCTGTCGTAACCGCCTACAGACAGTAATGAGATGGGGCTTAGGAATGTTTGCCACTGCATCCACAATAGCTGCCCTGAGAGCCGCAACGGTGTTGTGTGGATGCCTATTGGAGTCCCTCTCAACCACGCTCCATACATAATAGTCAACTGAGTTAACATCTGATGAGCTGTGGGGCCACATTTGGGAGTGGCTTATGAAAAATTTTCTGCCATCCATTCTTAGGTTGTATGGAATGATGCGGAGTCTTGCTGAAAAACATACGGCCTCCAACGTGCTAGAGCAGTAATCCAGGGCCTCACAACCGTGTTCAGCACTTCGGTGTAAGCAACGGCGTTGACTCTGGCACTTTGAAGAAAGAAATGTGGAGGTATCACGTCGCTTTCATTGCTCATGGTCCCCAGGACCACCTTTGAGGCTGGAAATTTGGTGTGCATGACGGTTGGAACCTCGTCGTGTTTTTAACATATCTACGCGGTTCACTTTATGGTCATGGTCAATGATTTTCCCATTGAAAAAAAAACATAATTTCCTCCTCCTCCGGATGTTTGAACATCTTCATGAAATGCTTGGCTGTGGTCAGTTGGTTCTCCCTAGTGATCTTGGAGAAGAACTGTCCTTGCCTACGTACGACTTGGATAAAAGGTTCCCATGAACCACGCGTCGGATGGTGACATCGTCAACCTGTAAACTCCCTGGCGAGTGCTCTCATGGACCTCCCAGGATTGTCATTAATATCAGCTTGGACAGAACCGACGAATTGCGGCGTTCTGATTATCAGAGCGATGACAAAGTCATTTCCTGTGGGATCAGTGGCCACTTCACTCCTAGCAGCCTCCAGTTTTCTCCGAACTTTGAAGACGAATCACCAGAAAACTTTCAAGACGATGAATTTTGATACACATTGCAATATACGTATATAACTTCGTAAATTTAAATGTGGATTATTTAATGATTCTAACACAAATTGGAAGAAAATTGTATCTAAATTTGTGGTCCAGTGAGCACTGATCACGCTACAGATGCTTATTCAACTCCTAGAAAGAAGTATTTAGAAATGACTGACTCAATAGTTCATAAGTTATTTGCTGTATTCTCACTAAAATATAAAAGTAAATCTCATTTTTCAACGTAAAAGATCAACACAACCTTTGAATGTTTGTAAAGTTAGTTTATTGTAGGCATTTTAGCACTTCTTCTCAGGACAGAAATAATCAATTTTACTACGTTTTACAAGATAATCATCAAGGTTCTTGAACAACACAGTGGGTAGAAACTACAATACTAAATTTATCGAGTGAAATAAAATCTATCAAACAACCTGTCATTAAGGTTTACCGTTACGCTCTTTGATATTGACCAAATGGTTTGTTGTTTTTAGAGAATGTTGTTGAAAGGTTACAAGAAGATGGATAACAAAGAGGAAGAACAGGGAGGATATTTTCTTTTCCAGATAAATGACGTTGATATATTGATTCAGCGTTGACTTCTTTAGGAAGGGGCTAATATCGTCCCGGATTTCCTCAGACATTATTCTTTCATCGGCATCCTGTCTACAAGCTTCTCCTTTCGCTTTTATTCTTCTCAGTGTTGCTAATTGTTTGAAATTTTTACCATAAAACAAAAGCTCGGGAAAAATTAAAGAGGCTATTGAATATTCATGTCGTATTGATATTCAAACTGTTGTTTAATAATGTTTCTATCTCAAATCTCGGTACGAAATAAAGTTAGTGTAAAGCAACGATCTCCAAAGCTAGATGGCAGCACTGCCTCCATATGCTTCTAATGTATTTTTACGTTGCATGAACTTGCAATGTTGTTTCTACAAATTCAAGACTAGAGGGTTCAAACTTTCAGAGAAGAAAGTTCATCGCCATTTCAAGGATTCAATCCGTACCGATTTCTTATTTTCGTTCTTGTTCATTGTTGAAAGAGCTTCTTCGTTATAAGTTTGGATATGAACTACAACAATGAAATTCTTTCAACAATGAACAAAATGAAAATAAGAAATCTGCACAGATTGAATTCTTGAAATTGTTATGAACTTTCTTGTCTGAAAGTATGAACTCTCTAGTCTTCAATCTGTAGAAACAACATTGCAAGTTCGTGCAACGTAAAAGTACATTAGAGGCATTTGGAAGCAGTGCTGCCATCTAGCTTTGGAGATAGATCATGTGATACGTTACTCAAAACTGACTTGTCACTACCATAATCACAGTAGCGAAGTCAGTTTTCCAATAATTCTATTCTGGCGAAGAGATATTGATATTTCCAAACTGATATGGAACAGAGCTGAAACGGGTCAATCGGGACGAGTTTTGGACCGGGTCACTGGGTCTAGGCTCCGGATCCGGTCTGACCCGGTACTAAGTAGAGATTTTTAATTATTTCCTTGCGTTTGAAAAGTGTTTCTTTCAGGGGTAACCAAGACCGGAGAAGTTACCCCCAGAGCACGAAACAATACGACTTAGAAATTCCCAGCTGATGACATTTCTCAGACCGGGTCTTTGGGCCATCTGTTCGGGTAAAGCCGAATCACCAAAAGTGATCTGATTTCATTTCTGATATACTGGTACAGAGTAGTGTAAGCAGAAGTCTGGAAATATCAGTTTATTTCAGAAACAATCGATGATGGTATTCATATTGTTACTAATGAATATAATATATACGTTCCAGTTAATATGGTTGACATTTTAAAGATCTAACACGTACGTATTGTATCACGTTGATTTCACCACATACAATTGTTTCTTATAAGAATGTAGCAGCGGCTTTTTTTTTTTTACAAAGACAAGAGTAGTCAATTTTACTTTTAAAAAAATAACAAGAAAAATCCCTTCCAAATTGCATGTTTTGCTGATTTCACTATAACACTGATATAATCTGTTGACATAGGTATTGTGTGAACATGTTATATCAGAAATGTAGGGAATTTCAGCAAAACATGGAAATTGGAAGTGTTTTTCCTTGCTAAATGTAAAAAAGAAGTAAATTTGACTATTGTTGTTTTTGTAAGATCCATTCAATTGTATTCACCAATTATTTCTATTAGTTAATTTTCTTTATATCCTATGCTCTATAAACTATGGCTAAAACCTCAACCTTCCATACCTCTATAAACCCTCTACGTCCCTGAGCGATCAATCTTACGGGAACAGGGATGGGGAAGGTAACTACTAGAGCCTTGGCCTAGGCATAATACCAGCATGCGCCTAGTCAAACTAAGAATAGCACAGAAAGATGTAAGCCAGTATGGCTGGCAGCTGGACTCGAACATGCTTATTTCTCTAGTACTAATCCAAAGTTCTTAACTTGAACAACTATATCACGGGACCTGGATACATTTCCGATAAAATTCTGGTATAGACCTAGATCAATATATCAAATTCCACCTTCGTTAAATGTATATAGATAGTTATTCGAGATGAAAACCATGATAAATATATTCTCCATTTAAGAGAAAAGCTCTCTATACCATACATAAATCAATTCTACCTTGGTATGCGTTCCAGTTATTCCACAAGAAAACGAGTTTTACATCAGTAGGTAAGTTATGGTAAAATTAACTTTTCTAGTGTGTGTGTATCTGATGCAACTCCACTACTAATTAATAGCAAACGACTATCCTCATTTAACATTTAGTGCAAGATCGAATCATACTCTTCCAACATGCATTGCTCTCTATTCAGTATCTATCAATACCCAGTTGATTTCCTTAAAATGGTATTTAGGCATATCTTCAGAATTTTTGCTCATCACATGTTTTATGTGATGAGCACAGCGTTTGCATCCGTCCTGAGCGTTTTCGCATCTTCGAGCATTGAGATGAATCTGCGTTCTTTTCACATACGGGTGAGGTATGTACCCAAAACAAAAACACGTATTTTCCGTTTTAGTTTCTTCTTTCTTCCTGCTCCTTGCCAGCCTCTTCGCTCATTTCCGTACCACATTGTGGAAATGTTGGAAATCCGGAAATGTGTGATTGGTCCATTTCCGGATGTTCTGCTTTCTTCGCATGGGTGCGTCCTACCTCATTGCCTTGCGTCGACTATGGGTAGTATTTCGTACATTTAACCTTTTCCGATATCTCTTCTCGTTCTCTCAATATTCCACACAATCTCATTTTGACCCCATGTTTATGCCCCTGTTTGACCCTTTCAATGCGGTTGTTGGCCGATATAAAAATATACGTGTCGCTTCTTTTTCGATGTTCTCTATGTCTGTCCAATCTTATCACAATCAGCGTGTTACACCTGGGTACCCTTCCTTGTAAGTTTACTGTTTTTTTAAAATATCTTCTATCTTTTTCTGTTTGCATTTCAAATTTTATCTTTTTCGATTTTTTGGCCGTTTCAGTTAAAAGTATTTCGGTTAACAGAGGTTTTACTGTACAGAAATTTACACATCACGAAAACTACAACATAATTTTTGGAGTACCCAATATGTTATTTTATTTCTTGTTCACCAAATAATTTGCAGTAAGCTATTATTTTTTTGTTTTACATTCCTTACATTTTAAGTCTAGTTCTTTTCCATCTTCCTAAGTGATTTTCCAGAGAAGATGCGTATATATTCTGTTTAATATTCTGTATAGAATTGTAGATAAAATTATTATTCGTGTCACTCAAGTAAACAGTTTATTATTATAACAAACATAATATCCATATAGTGAATAAAAACAACAACAATGAAATTTGTATACTTACCATGGATGCACATATCGTAATGATATGATTAGTCGGGACGGGCGTAAGCCATAGTGCTGTTACCGCCCATACACTTCATTTTATCTTATATTTATCTTTTATATGATTGGTGAGGGGTTTTCAGACTTATTTATCTTTTATATGATTGGTGAGGGTTTTTTAGACTTTTTATACTGTAACTTAAACTCTAATTTATTTTCAATAATGAACATATGAAAACGAAGCACAGTACTTATATGGTTATTTCTCTTTCTTTTTAGGTAAGTCATAACAACTGTATCGAGTTCAGGACTTTAATAATAAGAGTTCAGTTCTTCAGTATATAAGGTGTGTATAAGGAGGAACATGTTGTGTTAGCATAAGTTTTTTTTCTCGAACAGCATATATTACATATTGTCTGTTTTTTTTTAGTTTCAGTCGAAATGTTATATATATGTGCTCTGTACAAAATGAAGTTGCGTAGCTTTGCTTGGAAATTTAAGTAAAGGGATAACGTCTAATGAGCTTACACCAGTATTGTTGTTGTAGTAACTGCGAGATTCTGCGCAAAACAATGAATGTATATCCTTTATGTATAAAAGTAACATTACCACTATGCTTATTACATACATAATAAATAGAGTCTGTATTGTTATGTAATTACATATTCTCTCTTTGTTTGTATGCATCCGGAAACCATATCTGGAAACAGTACCAACATTTAAAGAAAGAGGAGGTTTATTTATATTTAACTAGAATTTTGTTCGAAAAGGTTACCTGGTTACGCATGTTGTGTATGAACTATGACAAAATAGTTTTTATTAAAATAAGGCAAGCAGGATTAGATTTATGTTACGCATTTTTATGAGTACATATTATGTTATATATTTTAACAATGTTTTAGCTGCACATTTACGTAATGTTTTGCAATTTCATGTTATATATAAATCCGGACTCTAATAATGAATCAGGAATAGATACAAGATTACAAGTATAATCGCTAAAACTGTTTGACGATAACCTTGAGAAGAAAGAAGATTAAAATTAAATTGCCTCAAAGGTTCGACGCTTTCCTGTTTGGTAATTTTCGTAAACAAAATAATCTTTTTGTATAGAGTATCTATATAAGAATTTATTTTGTTAACTTTTTCCTTGCAAAGAAAATCACGGAATCAAATCTAATAATAGATTGAGTTTTGGTACAAAGAAATAACCCGTTTGAGAGAGTAAATACTTTTTCTACTATGATAAAATGGGATTAAAGAAATTACCAATTCTTAAGCTAATTTGAAAATTACTGATCCCTGCTACTAGTGTCAGTTGGATATTTTTCACTTCCTATTACTGCTTCTTTCTCAATACTTCAATTTGCGAACTTATCATTGATTCATTTATTTCACGTAATAGAGAAATGAGAAGTGAATGTGTTTCTTATATCCATGTAGATGGAACTTACTACTTTCCGAGTACTCAAAGCAGACAAATATGTTTGTCCGTACCTGAGTGATAAGTCGAAGAAAAAGTTGAAGGGTGCAAATGTACAGTACATATCCACATTACTCACTGACTAATTAATTGAAGTACAATGCATTCTTTGATATCGTCTCTGCCCACTGCTCAGTCTCACTCCACCAGTTTTCAGGCCAACACTCTCGGGATTCCGTTTTCATTTTCTTCTATGGTATCAAAGAATACGCACTTCTAAACACACACAAACAAATAACCCGCAACTTCAGTGTAAGATGACCACACATTTGGTCTACCTAATACATAATACTGTAATTAAGATAGATAACAACAATAATAATAAAATTAAAATGTGAATCTTCCTGTCTACACTATCTATAAGACGACTAAAATACACGAATAAATATGGGTATATTTCCACCACTTCAGAAAGTAGTTGTTACGGTGTGCACCTTCACGACATCTGCTTGAAAGTGTATGTGATAATGAAATATACACCAATTTAATGTAGTAACTACTTCTAGTTTGTGTAAAATAAGAAAAAATTCTCTAACGTATAGTATGCATCCAATTGAACATCTACCGAGAAGTCGTACCTCAGTTAGTAGAGCGTTGGCTTCGTGTTCGGTACCGTAGTTCGGTAGACCTGGGTTCGAACCCCACTGTGGCTATCCCGACTGAAGTTTATGCAGCATTATCCTTAGTTACATAAGGTTAACGCTGGATTGGTGCCTTTGAAATTAGGTCCTGGCCGACTTCTTTCCCACATCATCACTCCACCTGTATTTTGGACTGAGACATAGTTGCTAGAAGGTCATAAATGACATTCACATTCTATTGAACACGTACGTAGACTACAAATTACAAATGTCCTTATATGACTACATTCTATTCAAGAATAACATTTCAAATACATGAGTGTCTAATCAAAGAACAATTAAAACAATCTTGTTTAACGCAATGCATTTAGGTAGTGGGCATTTATCTCCATATTTCGGGTAAGTATTCACTTCACCTGTTCCCCGCAGCACGTATGGCTTCTTTGTGATACAAACTAAGGAAGTATTTGACATGCAAAACTACCATATTTAAGTGCCTTTCCTACTCTGTCATGAAATTTTGTCCGATCCTAAACGGTTTACTGAGAAGAGGAAATTATTTTTAGGCTATAAAAATGATAATTTTATTTTCAAACGTCT